>CBVK0101922313.1:0-12482 GCA_900067695.1 Picea abies
CGTTGGATCAATTGGTTAGAGAAATATGATATTTTGGTTGGGACTAGTGTTGGAGGGTAATAATTGCATAATTTTGTTTTCTTTTCTTAATATTGTAATGTGATGTAAATTTGTATATGAATTCGGCATGGTGTTGTGCACTAAGGACGATGCACAATTGTAGGGAGGGGTATTGTAACATCCCCACTATAATCCCTAGTTTAATTTATGCATAATGTATATATGAATGTGGCTATGGCCAAACGATGTAATATGTGAATGTATTTTTTGTTTTTAAATAAATAAAATGTGATTTCAGCTAATGGGGGATATGGACAGAGATGGGGGATACATTTTCCACAAGATAAGAGAGTGTCTAACAAATTTAAATCTCATTACAAAATATCACCCATAGTTAGATGGGAAAATAGAGAGGACTAACAGAATCATTGAAGACATGCTCAAAATGTGTGTGATGGACCAATCTTCAAAGTGGAAAGATTATATCCACTTAGTAGAGTTCGCTTACAATAATGGGTATCAAGCCTCATTAAAAATGAGCCCATTTGAATCATTGTATGGAAGGATGTGTAACACACCAGTGAGTTGGGATAACCCAACTGACATGGTTATTAGTAGGCCAGATTTGTTAAAGGAAATGGAAGAGCAGATAAAAGGATCAGGAAAATTTTAAAGGATGTTGAGGATAGATAGAAAGGTTATGCAGACAAGAACAAAGTTTTTATAGATTTTAAAGTGAGAAAACATGTTTTTCTAAAAGTGAAAATGAAATTGAGTTCTCTAAGATTGGGTTGTTTCCCAAAGTTAGCAACAAAATGTTGTGGGCCTTTTGAAATCTTAGAGAAGATAGATTTAGTTGAATACATGATGGAATTTTTCCATCCATGAGACTGCATAATGTATTTCACATGTCATTATTAAATAAATATGTTATTGACTCTAACCACATAATTGATTGGACTGTGATTCGGGTGGAAAACGAAGGGGATTTCCAGGTGGAACCAATACGCATCTTGGACCGGAAAGTCAAGGTGCTTAGGAAAAAATCCATTGGGTTGGTAAAGATTCAATGGAACTGCTATACCCCTAAATATGCAACATGGGAGCATTAAGAAACTATGCAAGAGGAATACCGACAAAGTTTGGTCAATTTTGAATAAAATAGAAACTAAAATGGAAGGCTCCATTTTTGGGCAGCTAGAGTTCCAAAAACACATCTCAGAATTCTGGTCACCTTCACTAACAACCCTAATAAAAGAATGGTGCATCCTAATGGAATGAGAACAATGAAGCAGGTGCATCCGTTGGATCAATTGGTTAGAGAAATATGATATTTTGGTTGGGACTAGTGTTGGAGGGTAATAATTGCATAATTTTGTTTTCTTTTCTTAATATTGTAATGTGATGTAAATTTGTATATGCATTCGGCATGGTGTTGTGCACCAAGGATGATGGACAATTGTAGGGAGGGGTATTGTAACATCCCCACTATAATACCTATTTTAATTTATGCATAATGTATATATGAATGTGGCTATGGCCAAACGATGTAATATGTGAATGTATTTTTTGTTTTTAAATAAATAAAATGTGATTTTAATTTATGCATAATGTATATATGAATGTGGCTATGGCCAAACGATGTAATATGTGAATGTATTTTTTGTTTTTAAATAAATAAAATGTGATTCCAGCTAATGGGGGATATGGATAGAGATGGGGGATACGTTTTCCACAAGATAAGAGAGTGTCTAAGAGGGGTCCAAGGGGGGATTTAATTATGGGTATCAATTCAACCCATATTCCTGAATTTTATAATCACTAGGGATAGCTTATAAATTTTTGTTTGAGTGTATGAGAGATCGATCATTAAACTCATGTAAGAGGGTGGGTGTGAGAGTATCATCCCATAGTTATTAGAGAGAATGAGGATGAAGTACAATCAAATTTGGGCAGAGTGAGAAATCAACTGTCTTTGGAAAATAGAGGAAATTTGTATGGGGAGTTACATGTAGTTTTTACACAATGAGTTTTACATGAACAACAAGTAGGGAGAACAAAAAAATAGCATTGGACATAAATCAAGAAGGCTGGGTGAATTCTAGAGCATGATGGAGTGTATTAGAGTGATTTGGAGTTGAATATTGAAGAGCCAGGTTTTCAGGCTTAAAGAGTGAACTCCTGTGTGAGTTGCATTGTAACAACAAGTGTTTGTTGTTGTTGCTGCTGGTAGTTTTCCTGGCAGTGAGTTCCCTTGAGTTCCCAGTAGATAGATTCCTACTTACCTATGCCAAAGAGACCCTGATAAATGAATGGGATGGTTGATGGACTAAGAGCAGTGAAGGGGTACATTCCTTGGGTTGGGCATGTCAAGAGGAAGAGATATCGAGGAAATTTGGGATAGTTGTAGGAGAATAACAGTGGGTTATGGGATATTGAGTTGTGAGTGGAATGTGAGAGGCACCCTTTTCTTGTGGATTCCTAGCCCCGGATCAGGGGTGAATTGTTGTTGAGATTTGGAACAACACATTTATGGTTGGATGGAATGTCCTTCCCAAGCAGTTGGTTGCACAATTGTTTTAAAAAGACAAGAGTTTATCTATTTTCCTGCATTAATATATGAGTTTAATTGTTGTTCGTTTTACTTTGTGCATGAGAATGAATTATACATTGTTATGGTGAATTTATTAGATGCATTTACCTTTTTAACTAGTATGGAAAAAAAGTTGAGCTTTATTTTCATGTTGTTCATAATTCGAGGTTTAAATGTATATGTAGATCAATTTTAGTAGTAATGATAATGAGATTCCAACGTGGTGCTCGAATTGTTACGTGTGTTGGGAATAGTTTCCATGCATAGTACAACTCTCGTTGTGCACATTGTGGATAGTTGTCATGTGTAGTACAAAGGTTGTTGCATGCACGGTTCATCTCAGTGAGGAGGTGACATTCATGTTAGCTAGCATGATGTAGTTGCATTTAAATAATTGGTATATGTAATGGATAAATCTATATATAATTCATAGTTGGTAAGCTACAAGAATTTAGTTAACTGGGAAATTTCGAATTTATGTGTATTTTCTGCAAGTAATGTTCCTCGGTTAAGCTGGGGGACTTTACACTTATCTTCTTGATTTTTGCTAGAGAAACTTCTCGATCAAAATGGTGTGTGGAGTTTTCGAAACGTCCAACATTTCAAAAACTCCACACACATTTTTGATCCAGAAGTTTCTCTAGCATTATGAATAATTGTGGAAACCTGCATACACAGATTCTTGATTTTTTCCAAGACTCATTTGTGTGTATAATCCAATGAGTGCCAATAAACTAGAATCACCTCTAATACATATTTCATCATAGTTAATCTCCCACCTTTGGATAATCTTCCATTATTCCACAAATACATTCTCTTCTCTATTTTATCTATGAGCCATCTCTAATCATTAATCCCATAATCATTTGTCTTTAAAAGGAAACCCAAGTACTTAAACCTTACTTGAAAATCAACATGTTGAGAGGGAAAGATCTAAAGAAGCATCATAATTTCATCCTCTTCTACCCATTAAAAGAAATGGAAGATTTATGTACATTTACCATCATTCCAATTGCTGTGATATATAATTCTAAGATTACTTTAAACTTATTTGCATCCCTCCATAAACCATCTTAGAATTGTAAAACATATCCACAAAAATCAAGTGGGATAAATAAAGACATCATCGTAACCTTATACCATCACATGCTCAAAATGTATGTGATGGGCTGGCCATCAAAGTGGGAAGATTATATCCACTTAGTAGAGTTTTCTTACAATAATGGGTATCAGACCTCATTAAAAATGAGCCCATTTGAAGCATTGTATGCGAGGAAGTGTAATACACTAGTGAGTTGGGATAACCCAACAGACAGAGTTGTCATTGGACTGGGTTTGTTAAAGGAAATGGAAGAGCATATGACAAGGATCATGTAGAATTTAAAGGCTTCCCAAGACATGTATAAAAGTAATGTAGAAAAGAACAGAGTTTTCAGAGATTTTAAAGTGGGCGAACATGTTTTTCTAAAAGTGAAAGCAAAAAGGAGTTCGCTAAGATTGGGTTGCTACCCAAAGTTGGCAGTAAGATATTGTGGGCCTTTTAAAATCTTAGAGAAGATAGGGCCAGTTGCATACATGCTAGCATTTCTTGTATCCATGAGAGTGCATAATGTATTTCATGTGTCATTATTAAAGAAATATGTTCCTGAATCTAACCACATAATTGATTGGATTGTGATCTAGGTGGAAAACGAAGGGTATTTCCGGGTGGAACCAATATGCATCATGGATCGGAAATTAAAGGTTTCCATGAACAAAGCTATATGGTTGGTAAAGGTTCAATTGACCTACTACAATCCTGAAGATGCAACACGAGAGCATGAAGAAACTACACGGGAGGAATACTCGTAATTTTTTGTCAATTTTGAAGGAAACATAAATTGAAAATGCAAGACTCCATTTTTGGGAAGCTAGAGTTCTAAAAACACATCTCAAAATTTTGGTCACCTGTGTTGATAGCCCTAATAAAAGAATGGTTCAACTTGATGGACTGGGAACAGTGAAAGGGGCACATTCCTTGGGTTAGCAGGTGGAGAGAAATATGAGATTTTGGTTGGGATTGTTGTTGGAGGGTAAACAATTGTAGAATTTTGTTTTCTTTTATGACTATTGTAATGTGATGTAAATTTATATATGTATTCGGCATTACGTTGTGCACCGAGGACAATGCACAATTGTGGGGGAGGGGGAATGTAACATCCCCACTATAATCCCCAGTTTAATTAATACATAATGTTGATATGAATGTGGCTATGGACAACCGATGTAATATGTAGAATGTATTTTTTGTTTTTAAATAAAGAAAATGTGATACTATCTACTGGGGAATATGGATAGAGATGGGGGTTGATTTTCCATAAGAGAAGAGGGTGTCTAAGAGGGGTCCAAGGGGGAAATTAATTATGGGTATTAATTCAACCCACATCCCTTGAATTTTATTATCATTAGGGATACCTTTTAATTTTTCATTTGAGTGTATGAGAACCCAATCATTAAACTCATGTAAGAGGGTGGGTGTGAGTGTCACATCCCATACTTATTGGAGAGCATGGGGGGGGGCTGAAGTACAATCAACATTGGGTAGAGTGAGTAGTCAATTGACTTTGGAAATCAAAGGAAATTCGTATGGGCAGTTACAGACAATTTTACATATTGAATTTTACATGAACAACAAGCAGAGAGCAGAGAAAAAGAGCATTAGAGATAGAGCAAGAAGTTTGGGTGAATTTTGGTGCATGTTGGAACATTTTGTAGCTAAATATTGAAGAGCCAGGCTGTTAGTCTTGAAGAGTGAACTCTTGTGTGAGTTGCACTGCAACAACAAGTGTTTCTATTTTTGTTGGTAGTTTTCCTGCCAGTGAGTTACCTTGAGTTCCTAGTAGAGAGATTCCTAGTTAATTGTGCTAGAGAGACCCCTATAAATGAATGGGACACCCAATGGACTGATAGTAGGGAGGGGTACATTCTTTGGGTTGGGCAGGTCAAGAAGAAGAGAATCGAAGGAAATCCAGGATAGTTGTAGGAGAATACCAGTTGGTTGTGGGATATTGAGTTGTGAATGGATGGTGAGAGGTAACTTTTTCTTGTGGATTTCTAACCCCAGCTCGGGGGTGACTTGTTGTTGAGATTTTGAGAAACAAGTCTATGGTTGGGTGGAATGTCCTTCCCAAGCAACTGGTTGCACAACTATTTTAAAAAAGTAAGTGTTTATCTGTTTTCCTGAGTTAGTGTATGAGTTTAACCGCTTTTCATTTTACTCCGTGCATGAGAATGGATTATATGCTATTGTGGTAAAATTATTAGCAACATTTATGTTTTTAATTAGTATGGACAATTGCTTAAGCTCAATTGCCATGCTGTTCGTAATTCAAGGTTTAAATGTATTTGTTAATTGATTTGAGTGGTAACAGTGATATAATCCGGCGCGGTGCTTGAATCGTCACGCGCGCTGGGAATAGTTGTCGTGCGTAATACAAAGCTTGTTGCGTGCACATTGTGCATAGTTGTCACGTGTAGTACATAGGTTGTTGCACACACAAATTTTCTCAGTGAGGAGGCAACATTGATGTTAGCTAGCATGATGTAGCTACATTTAAATAATTGGCATGTGCAATGGTTAAATATATGTATAATTCATAGCCGATAAGCTACATGAATTTAGTTAACTGAAAAATTTTGAATTTATGTGTATTTGCTGCAAGTAATGTTCCTCAATTAAGTTGGGTGACATTACACTTATCTTCTTGATTTTCGCTAGAGAAACTTCTAGATCAAAATTGTGTGTGGAATTTTTTATTTTCATTACTGCTATGCTAAGGCCTTTAGTTATGATTAGAAATAGAAATGGAGATAATGGGCATCCCTACCTAAGACGTTTGGAGGGTTTGAGGAAACTAGAAGTTGAGCCATTAATTAGTATTGCAAAGAATATAAAGGATAGACACCCCATACTCCAATTCACCACAAGTACACAAAATTCAATGTGTATCAACATTTATCTCAAGTACAACCAATTGGCTTTATCATATGCCTTGAATAGGTCCAATTTTAGAACCATTGCTAAGAGATTTTTAGTTTTGATGGAGTGCGATTCTTCTTGAGCCACACTAGTGGCATCATGGATTTGTCTCCCATGAAGAAAACCAAAACGTTATTTAGAAATGATTTTAGAAATTATATATTGTAAAAAATCTCACCTAAGAATCTAGTTGCAAAGAAGAAACTAAATTGCTAAGCACAATAATCTAGCGGCTAAAAAGAAAGAACACTTGCAATCATGAGACCAAAAAGAAATAATATAGAAACAACTATTGAATTCGTGTCTTACAATGAGAGAGTGATACATATATAGAACTCTCCATGAGAGAAGACGTGTGCACTAGGGTAAGGGATTCCTTATGTATGCACATGTGACTCCAAAATTAACTAGCAGTAAGTGGAGTTAACTAGCCAAAAATGGAGTTGGCTAGTTATAAATGGAGTTGACTATTATTGGAATTAGAACTTCCAAAAATAAGACTAGTAGTAAGTGGAGTTAATTGGCTAATAATAAAGTTAAACATTGTAGTATACCTAGGGAGGTAATATGGGAGGTATCCAACAAGAATGGGGTTATGTATTATTATTTGAGGCCCTTCAATGTAAGGTGGACTAGGTCCACTATATTATTAAATAAAGCCCACTTTGGTAGCTAGATATAATAAATAGGCTTTCTAGAAGATTCTTTCTCTAGAATATTCCTAGAAGATAGAGAATGCTATATAAAGAAGTGTAAGCAATGTATTGGAACATGGTGAAGAATATTCATATTGTAACAAACAAGTATTGTTTGAGAAGTGCATTCCTTCCATAAGGAATAATATATGGTGTTACCCTACTTCAAGGGTTTTGTCTATTTCTTATGTTCAATATCTTGGTGAATGGTTTTGTATATTTTTTGTTGAATATTAAGGGTTATTTTTGAAGTATATTTGCAGATATATTAAGGTATTTAGCAATTGGTATCAGAGCACTTTCCTTGGCAGTAATTGTGGGAATTTTTTTTTTTCTATTTTACAGAATTTTCGAAGAAGAAAAAGAGGGCCACGACCTTCCAGAAAAATCTTGTAGTTTTTTGTGTAGAATTTGCAGAAACTGGTTGTATATCTAAGTTCCTCTTGGAAAAACAACCAATTTAAAAAAACAAATCGTTTGAAACAGAGTTCGAAAAGCAAAGATATCATCATTTTAAAATCTGCTCATTTTTAGGGTTTTCCGCAGATGACCGCGCGATTTTTTGGATTTCTGTAGCATCTGGGGCCGAATTTTCCCAAATAAATTAAATATCTTAGTTCCTCTCACAATTTCAACCAATTTCAAAAAAACAATTGTCCAAATCGGAGCACCGAAAGTGAAGATATAGCCTATTTAAAATCAACCATTTTCTAGGGTCTTTGTGACGACGATGGGATTGTAGAGATCATACTTTTTCACATAATGCTCAGATTGCTACCAGATCAATGCCATTGGATAGAGAATTTTCATAGATTTCTTTTGGTATATTATATGTGGTGTTTGCAATGGATACTTTCTTTCAAATCCTCATGGAACTTCAACGACAACTGGAAGCCTTCAAGACAACATTTCAAGAGTTCAAAGTTGAATGGAAAGAGATGCGTAGTCTGCAGGACATCATGGATGAATATAATCAATAAGAGTAGTCTTGGTATTATTTTGAGGCCGATTGTGATGTTTGGTATATGGATAGTTGTCATTTTTGGGATGACAACCACTGCATTCTCTATCTTCTAGGAACATTCTAGTGAAAAAATCTTTTAGAAATCCTATTTATTATATCTAACTACCATAATGGGATTTATTTAATAATATAGTGGACCTAGTCCACCTTACATTGAATGACCTTCACTAATAATACATAACCCCATTCCCATTGGGTACATCCCATATTACCTCCCTAGGTATACTACAAAGAGACAATTTTCTATTGCCAAAGCCCCTTAGCAGAATGGAGTAGTAGAAAGAATGAACACAACGGTTCAAGAAATGGTCATGGCCATGCTTGATGAATCGAAAGTACCCAAAACCTTTTGGGGATAAGTTTTTCAAACTATTGTAAACATTCTCAATGAAGCACACATAAGAGTAATCAACAATCAAACCCCTTATGAGCTATGACATGGCAGACCAACATCAATAAAGCACTTCAATATTTTTGGAAGCAAATGCTACATTAAAAGAAATGAAGACAACTTAAGTAAGTTTGATTCTAGAGCTGATGAAGGTATCTTGTTAGGATACTCCTCCATAAGTAAATGATACAAGTGCTACAACAAAAGACTCCACAAGATAGTTGAGAGTATAGATGTAAAAGTAGATGAAATACCATTTCATCTAGTGAGACACCAACATCATGATGACTCATATGAAGAACCAATCAACAATGAACCACAAGATGATCGAATGAATAAACATCAAGAATAAGAGGATTCAAAGAAAGAGGAGAGAATGGAAACTCCATAGCCAAAGTTCCCACCAAGGTATGTTAAAAAATATCATTCAGAAAGTCAGATTATTGGAAACAAGGAAACATGTGTACAAACTAGAAGAAAACTTATAGATACATATCGCTCTACAAAATTTGCATTGTTGTCTATGGTTGAACCCCAAAATTTTGTGCAAGCTAGACATGATGACCACTGGGTCAAAGCCATGAATGAAGAACTAGACCAAGTAGAGAAAAATAAGACTTGGGATCTTGTCCCAAGACCAAATAACAAGAATGTAATTGGAACTAAATAGGTATACAACAAGTTAAATGAATATGGACAAATAGTTAGAAACAAGGACAAATTGGTATGCAAAGGGTATGCTCAAGTTGAAGGAGTGGACTTTGAAGAAACGTTTGCCTCTGTTGCAAGAATTGAAGCTATCAGGACGTTTTTGGCTTTTGAATGCTACAAAAAATTCAAAGTCTACGAAATGGATGTCAAATCAACTTTTTTAAATGGTGACCTTGAGGAATAAGTTTATGTGGAGCAACTAGAAGGATTCCTGCTAACTGAAAAAAAGGATTATGTTTTCCAATTAAAGAAATCCCTGTATGGGATAAAATAGGCTCCAAGAGCTTGGTATTATAGACTAGACATGTATTTGCATCAACAAGGATTCAAAAAGGGAACTGCTGATAACAAATTATACATCAAAGCTGAAGGTAATGATCTGTTAATTACTGTAGTGTATGCCGCTGATATTATTTTTGGAAGTAACATTGAATTAATCAGCAAGAAGTTTGCAGCTGCATTGCAACAAGAGTTTGAGATGCCCATGTTAGGAGAAATCTCCTTTTTTCTTGGTTTATAGATTCATCAATCAGAAAAGGAAATTTTCATTTCTCAAGGTAAATATCTCAAGGAAATCTTGAAGAAATTTGGCATGGAAAACTGTGCGCCAGTAAGCACTCCCATGACTGATAGTTGTAAACTCAACAAGGATGATGATGCTGCAGAAGTAGATCAAACCATGTACAAGTCTATGATAAGCAGTTTAATCTATCTCACAACTTCAAGGCCTGACATCATACAAGCAGTGGGTTTGGTAGGCAGGTTTCAAGCCAACCCTAAGGAAACTCATGTTCTTGCGGTTAAAAGAATATTTATATACTTGCAAGGCACTGTTGATTATGGCTTGTTGTATCCAAAATAAACAAATCTTGTTCTCAAAGCTTTTACAAATGTAGACTAGGCATAAAGTTTTGATGATAGAAAAAGCACCAGTAGAGGCACATTCTTCCTTGACAGGTGTTTAGTCTCCTGGCTCAACAAGAAACAAACTTCCATTTCTTTCTCTGCAGTTGAAGTCGAATATATAGCTACGACATCCTGTTGTACTCAAGTGTTATGGATTAAAAACAATCTCAAGGATATTCAAGTTCCCTATGATCAGCCTGTCTCCATCATGTGCGAAAATACCAGTGCTATTAATCTCTCTAAAATTCCTTTTCAACACTCTAAGACTAAGCTTATACCAATCAAATATCATTTTCTCAAAGAACAGGTTCAGGATCAGGTGGTAAAATTAGAGTATGTTCCTTCCAAAGAGTATATTGTAGACATTTTTACCAAGCCATTACCAAGAGAACCCTTTCAGTGTCTTAGACAGAGGTTGGGTGCGATCTCGTCTTCCCTTATTCAGTAAAGAACATAGTTCACCACTTCCTAGGTGCATTGTTGACCACATAGTATGATTTGAAAGTTACGATTCATTGTATTCTTCCTTGGGAAAAAAGGGGGAAAAGGTGAAACTCTAATTACAACAAGAAAGCACAAGAATGAGGCTTGAAATATCAGAAAAGGAAAATGTGAAGTTTACAATAAAACCTTTCTCCCACATGTAGCAGGAAACACTACAAAACCAAACATATATATATTTAAACTAACATTGTGTTCTTTGAATTGAAGGTTGTACTATGCACACAGATTGTCCAGTCTAGGGGGGGTGGAATCTTTGCAAGAACAATTGAATTTATGCATGTCGCATCAACTACGGGCGAATTAGATACACCTTAGGAAACGATGCATGCAGTCACACATAAATTGTTTTTGATTGCAATTGAATGTAGCTTCTAAAGGTGCCCCATTTGCTGCTATCACAATTGGCATTCAATGGTATTTTGTTTAAGGATGCTTTTGTGCACGTACAGAGGCCCGGAGGAGAGCATATCCAAAGTCTTTCTTTGTCATTGTTGTCAAAGGGGGAGAATAAGGCCATTGATTTGACAGTTGTGCACATTGAAAGTGGGGGCAACCTTGAGTTGGTAGTTGCATGCGCAAAAGGCCATTGATCTGGCAGTTGAGGACATTGAGAGGGGGAGCAAATTAGCATAAAGGCCGATGCTTTGGCAGTCATCTTTCAGAATAGAGAAGCACCCATTTTGGTTTCCATCAATGACAAAGGGAGATTTTATTGTGCATATGTTGTCATTGATGTCAAAATGATCATGGAAATAGTCAGTTATAGCTCAATAACAGACATAAGAAGTCGTAAAAAGATGAAATCAGAGTGCATGCATAACAACAAGATGACTTGTGACGCAGTTCAGAAATGTAGTGCAATGAAGTGAACTGTGACAAATCCCCTTGTTCACAATTGCAGATCGGGTTAGAGGATGTTGGTGTTGCAGTGTGACGATGGATATGCAATGATTGCAGGTGCCTTGAGCCAGTGCAACGAATGGTGCAGTAGAATACAATGAGACGAAGCCGGTGTGACAAGCGATTGAGTAGACTGTGACATAATGAGTGGAAGTTTAGCAGTTGTGTGAATGAGCCACCAAGGGAACTTACAGTCCGATGGGGTAATTCAGTGAGCACACTACAAGACAAATGTGAAAAAATGAAGACTCATGAATTGAGTCTTGTGCTCTGTTTCTATCTGTGAAGTGGATGCTCTAAGAATTGAGTCTTGTGCTCTGTTTCTATCTGTGAAGTGGATGCTCTATATAACATAATGTGATTTTTTGCGTCATTCTTCAGGAGATGCTTTGATGATCTAGAGCTCAGTCGTAGGAAGATTTGGTCCATTTTTTTTAGTCAAAGAATGTCCACAACATAACTGTCTTGTGTCTACATACTTTATTTAGATAAAAGTGCAAATAACAATACTTTGATATAGTCAAGATTTGTCCACAATATAATTGTCATGGGTCCACATACTTTATTTGGACAAAATTGTAACTAACAAGATTTTGGTGTGGTCAAAGTTTGTCCACAATGTAACCATTACACATCCACATACAGGAAGGTGAACTTAGGAAAAACAATTATAAATATGGATGCGCTCTGATCGAGCAGAGTGGTGAAATAAGAGGAAATAAGGCATTGTAATTGTTAAA
>CBVK0101922322.1:0-10239 GCA_900067695.1 Picea abies
TATAAGTTGAAAAAGGTTTTAAATTGTACTTGATATTGATTCACCCCCCTCTCAGTATCAACATTAATAATCCAATCATCACATGGAAAATTCATGGCACGAGTGCATTGTAAAGAATAAATTCTATGACTTGCGTTCAATGAACAAGAAATGAGAGCTAAATGGAAAATGAAGGCTATCGAAATCTAAACTGAGAGCTAAATGGAAAATGAAGGCTATCGAAATGTAAACTGCTTTGTGCCAGGCAGATTGGTCAAACCATTGAACTTTTAAAAAAAGGAATAGAAAGCAATGACATGACATTTCATTGAATTGTATTGAAGCAATCAACATTGAATTGTATTGAAATGACATGGCATTTCATTGAATTGTATTTAAGCAATCAATAAATCCTCTTCATCTCATTGATTTACACACTAGACATGTGATAAATCACTTTACACTTTTTTCATAATAGATATCAATATGACAAGTGTGTTATATGCATATAGTCTCTCCCAAGGTGTTTGTTGTTTGCAGTAATCCCCAAGACACTTTTTGTACGTTAATAAGGGGAGTGTCTTTTTCATAGGAGGTAATGCATTTTCTTAGGCACATAGTGGATGAAGGAGTGATAAAGCCCACAGAAGTAGAGAGCCATATTCAGAGCCATCCACGGAAACTAGGTGCAACAGTACAGACTAGACATGTGAGAAATCACTTTACACTTGTTTCATAATAGATATCTATATGACAAGTGTCTTATATGCAGATAGTCTCTCCCAAGGTGTTTGTTGTTTGCAGTAATCCCCAAGACACTTCCTGAAGTGAGGATGACGTGTACGTTAAGAAGGGGAGTGTCTTTTGCACAGGAGGTAATGCATTTTTAGGCACACAGTCGATGAAGGAGAGATAAAGCCCGTAGAAGAAGAGAGCCAGATTGGGAATCATCCATGAAAACTAGGTGCAACAATTTTCTAGATTCCATTTACATAGCTTTTGAAGAAAGAGGGGAAATGGAATTGGCTCTCTGTTCAATTCCATGAAGTGACAGGAAGCTTTAGACATTGGACACTGGTCGTCAGCCTTGATTTCAATACGCCAGGTGTAGAATAACATATACTATTTTTCCATCAGTTGAATACGGGTCAAAAATAATAGTAAAGTTATCATTTACAAGGAAGAGCTAGCTAAATGTGTGAAGCCCTATTAAATACCAGGCCCTCCCTTATTTGTGCAGATATAGTGGCCTCTTATCTTTGGAAACCTTCACGAATTCATTTTTACTCAGCATCTATGGGATGCCAAGGTCATTGAGATATTTCACTTTTCTCCAAGATTTTTGTTCATATGCATTATGTTTTTAATGAATAGAATCTCGATGAATCCAATGCATCTTTCTAGATATTGAAATGGCATTGCATACCAAATAACCTAAGATACAAAATTTCAATATTACATAAAATATGCAAACTCAAAAGAAGAAAGGAACATGATACATAATATCGCGAAAAAAAAATCAGCGTTTATCTTTAAGAGCCTATTCCCTTTCTTCTCAATTCAGGGCCAGTCAATGTTCAAGCAACGAAAACAACAACTAACATAATAAATGGATAAATTAATTATTTAGTCTACCTTCAAACCAATTGGTCTCTTGGTTTTAGAGGTTATTAACTTTCTTCTCGACAGAGGGCCAAATAGTCAAGTAGCTAAATCAATAGCTAGTAGAATAAACAAACACTTGAATTATTTACTATGTCGTCTCTCCTCAGACCAATTGGTCTATCATAAATTCTGATACAATTATGCTTGGTTATTTAGATATTCACCTAGTCTCAGATGCGGTAGTTAACCCCAATGGCGGCCACATTACTGTGGCAACATGTCTTGGGAAGTTTTGAAGGGTCGAGTACTGAAGCTGATTTTCTTTAACCACTAGTTATTTGGATGTCCTTGATGCATGGATTTTGTATTCTAAAACTTCCCACTAGAAATTGATTGTTTAACATTAACAAATCTAATATGGTGAATTCCTTTGGGATGAATTCCCCCTTCTTTTTTCATATGAAAAATTCTCAATAATCTTTGGTGAGATGTTGGCCCTGGCCTTAGGAGAACACAACTAGCGACGATATCGACCTTCAGAGAATACGTAGTTCTGAGTTCTGAATAGGCAGTGCAGATTCAATAATTTACCAGTTTGAGAGGCCGTGAACGAGCTTACCAGATAGAGCTATAGACAAAGTTGTTGGTACAAAGTAAAAAGCACGAGGGATGGGCAACATACATGCAATTTTCTTCATTTCATTACTACCATGGGTCACCATACAAAGAAGGAAATATACCATGTCGAGATTCCACTCATATAATTCAAGCACTTAAAATATGTCTAAGTGGAGATTTTCAAATGCAAAGCCCACTAGATGAGTACTTTTGAAATCATGTGGCGAAGCATCAGGGAGTTCCGTTTAGACTCCTCTCAGATAAGGGTGCTCCTTTGGCCCTTAAATTTACCCTCTCAGTGGATGATTGGTGTATCTGCAAGGAGGAAATTAAAAGTCAGTTTTGAAATTCTCTAACTTCTGAGCAAATTTTGAAACATGTAGTGTTAGAATAACAAGTTAAAATAATTTAGCTTTAGATTTTTACTGCTTGTTAATTCATAACCTATTTTACTTCATAACCAGACAACAATTTTAAAAGAAATTTTCAAATTTGTAATAGTAATGGTACTCACTAGAAAAGAGTTAATGTAGTCCGATTCCAAATTTATTAAGCGAATTGTACATTGATATGTTACATGTTGTGTCCCTTCTTCTACAAGACAAAGCTACAAAAGGGGAGAATGCAACATGGCCTTTCTTCTACACGGATCTGCAAAATATGAAAATACAAGATGGAACTACAAAAGCTGAAAATGAAACAAGTGGTTGTAGAAGCTGAAATACAACACGGAGCTGCAAAAGCTGAAAATGCAACAGGGAGGCATTGCAGAAGCTCACAATACAAGATGGAGCTGCAGAAGCTGAAAATGCAGCGAGGAGTAGAAAACATCGAGAGTGCCCAGGCAGAGCATTTCAGGGTGTCCTTCTTCTACAATACGGAGTTGCAAAAGGGGAAAATGCAACATGGAGTAAAAACCATTAAGAGCACCTAGTCGAAGATAAGGAGTATGGACCTCTGTTTTTAGCCTGGGGGATTTTGCATGCAATTTCCAGTTGGACAACGCGGGGACAACAGTTTGACACTGCAACAATAAGCATAATGAAACTTACAATACCATAAAAAAAGGACGTAAGAATTAAATGTTATGAACTAATGCTAGCATGAGAGATAGCATTAATCCACTTCAAGCCATGCAACATAGATATATATTCCAGTAGTCTAAGTTTGAAACAATTTTTTTTATTATTAAAANNCGCCTCGACATGAGGCCAAATAAGACATCAAACCAAAAACTTACGATAAAAATTAAAATTTGCATTAGAAATTGTATGGATCCTTAAAAACTTTGGACAAAATGTTTTATTTGCATGGGTTTGCTTCAATAATTTGGAAAATCGATTACTAATAATCCCTCAGCCCGAAGGGCAGGGACTGATAAACAATTATGTTATGTTAGGATTGTAAAAATGTTTATATATAAACAACATGCTATGTTGTTAGGAATGATGAGACAAAAAACTTTATGTATATCTTCAAAGGTTAAAAATGTAATCATAAATGTTGTAAATTCTATTATTGGAAATTTATATAAATGAATTTGAAGTCTATATTCTAAAAAGTGTGATCTTAAATTGTAAATTCTATCCTTTCAAATTGGATATATATATATATATATATTTTTTAGCTCTAAATGATGGTGAATTTATTATTTTGAATAAAAATAAGTTTGAGTAATAAAGAAATAAACTTTTATAATCATAAATGTTGTAAAATAAGTTTGAGTAATAAAGAAATAAACTATATTAAAATTACATATTATAAATTTAAATCAATTGCATTTGAATATAGAAAGTTTAAACATGCTCCAATTTGGATTTTTTTTCATCTTTTTCCAATTATTTTTGTCCAAAAAAAAATTGATTACAAATTTAGAAGAATAGTTGGAATCACAATTATAAATGGTTGAGATTGCACAATCCAAGTGTAATTAGAGTTTTGAAGGCACTAAATCCATTTTTATAATTAAAAATGCAAATTCAGTAATGAAAAATTGCAATGCCAACAATTATTCTATAGTCGGATTCCAATACTGAAAAAAAATTCGAATTATAAAATGTTTAGACTTCTCCGAAAACAAAATGTTCATGACGATAAATATTAAATGTCTCATAATACCTTAATAAATATAGGATAATTACATATGAAAATATAATATCACCTTTTATTTAAACTCACGAGCTTTAATATAAGGCTTGATAATCTTTTAGTAAGAGATGGAAATCAAAAGATCAAACAATTTTAATAGAAAATGAATTTTAATAGAAAATGAGATTAATGATTTAATAGAAGATGAAAATAGAAAATATTTCAAAAAATATGATAATATATATATTTTTAATTAATGATGAGAATTATCTAACAATGATGAGAATTATTTGGTAAACATGAAAATTTTCTTTTGTATAAACCATTAACAAATTATTTTAGATCAAGGGCAACAAGTGCAGGGGGGGTGGGGATAATTTGTAATCCCAAAGGACATATCGTAATCAATTATCCTCGGGGAGCAGGACTTATGACAAATAATTATGCGAAGTCTTATGCCCTTTTTGACGACATCATATTGGCTTAGTCGATTGGGATTTGAAGGATAACAATTTGTGGACACTCCATGATGGTAATCAAGGTGATTGTCAAAAAGAATATCGTGGGAGGTAATGCCTATTCTAGTATAATGTTAAGGTCCCTAGCCCTATTTAAAAATCTCGATGAATACTCTCTTTATCACATCAAAAGAGACCTAAATTCCGAAGCAAATAAAAAGGCTAAAGAAGGGTTCGACCTAGGAAAAGGAGAAATCATTGTCAATGGAAGCATTATGCTTCTCCCCATCCCTTAATTATTCATGATTTGGGTTTTCAATAACACACAAGGTTGGTGGTCTTGTGGATTAAATTCCCCATACTTCACACATATCAAAATACAGAGTATGGAATTCAACATTCATTTATGTGTGTGTGGGTTAGCTCTTCTAGGCTTGGATGAGATGGGTATGTTGTTTCTCTCCAAGTGTATTCGTTGTGATAGATGCTCAAAACAACTCCAGACCGATGGCCCTCCGCTCAATTCTTTCCCTCTCCTTGGAAATATCACGGACAACAGATTCCATTATCTCTTTCATGAGTATTTTCATTTACATTTATGTTACCCTTTGAGTCTATTCAGGTTATTTGCTATTGAATTTGGGGACAACACCATGTTTTCTCTATTTGGGGTCTATACCTCCTTTACTATATGAGGGGTTTACTTTGTAATCAGAAGGAGGTTGGGTACTTTCTTCAGTCATCAGTTTGCTAGTCTCTGCAGTGCAGAGGTCGGGTACTTTCTTCAATGATCAGTTTTCCAGTCTCTGCAGTGTTCCCAAGAATTTTGGGCACCCTTTCAAATTTCACTCCTCAGAATCTATTGGCCTCTCTCTTGGTTGTTTCCATCTAAAACTTTGGAATTAGGAACTATAAAACCCCTCAAGGTTTATGGAATTTGGGCCTTCTCTTGTTCCTTCAAAATTTGGGCTTTATCGTCCCCTTAGGATTTTAGGTTTTTTTGAATCGTGTTGATGGAGTTTAATTATGTTCCGCAATTCCCTTGCAATGCCCTCTTCATACCTATGTACCCTTTGGTATTGGAGAAGGTCTCCTCACTCAACCCTAGAATTAACTATGCATAAGTTCTAGTAGGTTTAAGTTTGTTTTAGCTCACAAGTCCCCATCTGGGTTCCTTCCTCACAGGTGGTGGTATTTTTCTTGCCTTAATTGGGGACTCAAATTCAAGGATATCAACCAATTCATAATTAATAATTCAAATATTACCCTCCTTATCATGGATCCCTCCTGGAGTGACATTAAGCGTATCTTATGCAGACATGAAGATATGACTAAAGGAAGTAGCTCTGAATTTAAACCATATTCTAAGCGAGGTAAGAGGAATTGAACAATTAATTGAAACGTTAGAATTTGAAACGAAGAGAAATAACGCCCTTGAGCAGATCGTGGTGGCACTACTTCAGTGCGTGGATACTCTAGAACAATAATTTCAACAATTAAGAGCCATAGTAATGTCGTAGCAATCCAATTTAGTTTCAAACAACCAGAATGTAGCAAAACACCAATCGGAAAATCCCAAAGAGGCATAGGGAGGACGAGAAATGGTACCAATGGAAATTGAAGAAAATGTTCCTAGCCAAGGCGAACTTCAGGAGGCACTCAATAATGAATCATTCATTTAAATATTTTAAATTTATTTTTGTGTTCAGGCAGTTTGTTAAAGTATATGGCAACTTGTCTGCTCGAATGTATAAGGAGGATTTAAGTCTTTTTGATATCAGGACAATAGCCAAGGACTCAAACATGATTGAGCCAATTTTTGTAACCATTTGGACTGCTATTTTTCCATGGCACAACTTCCATTATATATAAATACATCTTCAGTTTCTTAAAAAAATAAATTATTTTATATGATGTGGTTTTACTTGAATAACAATGATGAGACAATGTACATTTTCAAATTAATCAATAATGATTATCCTCACTATCATTTGACAATTGAATTATAATCAGATGGAGGAATCTGTGGTGGTGAGTTTCATTCTCTCAACGTTTCGAACCCTAAAGTAGGTCCATCATCAAGAGAGGTTTAGAAAGCTTCACAGTTCTCCTCAATGGATGGATTTTAGATATTAATATTACTTTGGTGTGAAACAAGATAAAAATAACCACATTGTCAATCTTGCAAGCACGATTCTTGATGAAGGTGCGATGGAACTATTAGAAAAATGCCTCAATTTCGTTATTGCGCCAAGGATAATTCCTCTAGAAGATATCATATGTTGTGTCGAAAATGTTATAAAATATTTTCTAGAAAACAATGATAAGGACATCTGCCAAGAATGTGATGTGGTTCTCAAGAATGCTAAGCCTGCGAGGAGGAATATAACAAAAGATGAATTTGCTTTTATAAAAAGGACAAGGGATAGGAAGGAGATAATAATTATGGCAGATAGAGGCAACACAATTGTGGTTATGTAGATGAAATGCTACAACCAAAAAATGACTAAGCATTTGGCTACTCAGAGCTATAAGAAAGTACAAAGAGATTCCATGAAAAAATTTGTAAGAAGTGTCTCCTTGGCCATTAAGAACTCCTCTTTAGACAACCCTTTGAAAAAGAAACTCACCCTAGAGAATTATAAAATTGCACACATCTATGGCTTGCCAAAAATTCATAAAGCTGACATTCCCCTGAGACCCGTGGTCAACACAATAGGCTCCCCCACATATGGATTTGTGAAGTATTTAACGGGGAAACTTAAGCCTCTCGCAGGAACACTTCATTCATTCATTAAAGACTCAATACATTTTGTGAATATAAAGGATTGAAAGATGAAGGAAAATGATATATTAACCGGTTTCGATGTAGTCTCCCTCTACATCAAAATTCCAATTGATGAAGCTATTGAAGTTATTAGAGGAGTCTCGAATGAAGATATTGCTAACCTTGTAGAGATTTGTCTTAAGTCAACATTCTTCATTTTTCATGGTGAAATACATAAACAAATAGAAGGAGTTGCCATGGGTTCACCTCTCTAGATCGGAAGAGCACCCTCTCTCACTGGTTGTAGCCAACGTCTTTATGGAAAGCTTCAAGAAAAAGGCAATTGACTCCTTCCCTCAACAACTGAAATGGTGGCTTGGATATGTGGATGATGTTTACAATGACTGGCCTCATGGTGAAGATAGTTTGATAAACTTCATTAACCATCTTTGTTATCGCACAAGTTGTAGGTTTGGAAAAGCCCGACCCAACCACCAAAATGATGACAACTAGGAGAGAACCTACCCACTATCACCTTAGGCAGGTGTTCCTGTCACTTTAGAGGTGAGGTATTCACCTCAAGGGGGGAATCCCAGTGACCCTAGGGGGGATTGAGATGGAAAATCAGATGGATGGATGGATGCCCCTAAATTTCAATTCTAAATGGTAGAAGGAACTTGGAAAAAATTATTGGGAAATGTTTAGGGTTACCAATGCTTTGAGTGACCCGTTGAGAGTAAGATACATGCCCGAGACACAATGAAAACAAAGTATACTTGTAATATGTTAGGTGGACAAGAAATTTAAGCTTGGCGTCCCTAGTTGCAACAATAATCAATGATATATATCAACATATAAGAGATAACAAGAGTTGCAAAATAAGTGTTAAAAGTCCCTTTGAATAAGCGCAAGACAAGCTAGTAAAGACTAGTTTAACTCAACAATGATATAGTAAGACTTTAGCAAAAAATCAAGGCTGTAAGAAAAGCTAACTGCAGTGATATTTATCAGCCTTTTGGTTGTAGAGAACCAAGCTTTATAGTATAAAAATCAGCCGAAAATCACTTAAAACTAGCTAAAAAGGCGCGCTAGGGTTAACAGTTTGTTAGGACAAGGTTATAGCTAATTTATAGGGTTAGTTTAGGAGTTAACTAGGGTTAGAGGATTAGACTTTTGTATCCCTAATGGTTGTATGTTAGTTTTGTAACAACAACAAGTTTTAGTGGGTAAAAGAGGATGCCTCGATGAGGCAAGATAGCCTAGGGCTCAAGAAGCAATCTCCAAGTGGAAGAACTACAAAACATCAACTTTTCATGTTTACGAATGCAACTTATTATTTCTCCAATGCAACTACTAGTNNCTTTAATTATGGGTTAATGGGGTCAAAATAAAAGAGCTAGGGATACTACCTCTTTGNTCGTATTCCCCAAGGCAAGCAACTTAGCTAGGGTTTAAAACTAAGGGGTGTATGCACTTATACTTCCTTAGCAAACCCTTGCAAAACAATAATTCTATGCTTGAAAATTATGGTGGAGCTAAAGTAGGGGTGTATTCACTTGTACTTCCTACTTATCCTTAGAAAACTCAACCTTGAGCTTGAATTACAAATGATAGCAACAAGTAAAAAGCCTTACCAATCCAATAACAATAAGATAAACCATATCATGCCAAGATAAACCACCACAATAGCTAGAAAATGACCTCCAAGAGCTAGTGTATCATCATCATCAAGTCCATAACCAAGGAAACACCATATCATAGCACAAGATGGAAAAAATCCTCAAGGGTAGTGAAAATTTCAGTCCTTAGCTCTTCACAATGGGAGAGTTATGATTCAAAATGAGATTTCAAGATCTATATTTATACAATTTGTCTTTCGCATATTTTTTCCACATTAGAAAGGGTAAAACATAAGATAAGGGGTCCACAACCCTTATCTTACCCCTTGCAACAAAATAATATTAAACAATTCACTTTAAAGTTCACTTTTACACAAAAGAAACCCTAGAACAAGGTGACGTCACCCCTTTAGGGGATGTTTTGGCACTTTGAAGAAGTTGTTGGGTAGGTAGACGCATGGCTAGGCCTCCAAAGGCCACTTGTCACACATCCAAGTCCTCTCTTGATGGTCTTCAAGCGTCCTTCATTCAAAATTTGCTACATGTCATCAAGTAACTCCTTCACCACCAAACCCTATCCCTTTAGGTGACGTCAAGCCTCCAAAAGATGACGTTTTGCCTCTCCTAGGAAAAACATTTGGCATGCAAGGGCTAGGTCATGTCATCCATGATGTCTTCTAGGCCTCCAAAGGCATGTCTCCATTGTCCGGCATGTGGGCCCTTGGCATCCAACCCGTGGGATTGAAGCCCCATGGAAGCTCAAGATAGGCTTGCTCCTCCAAAACTACCCACCAACAAGGTCCTGCAAGACAAAAAGGTATGCTCTCCAAAGATCTCAAGTCAAAGATATCATGACAAGTGTAAACCACGTTGAATAAGCAAGGCACCTAAACATGTGCATCAAAACTACCCCATCAAATTAAATAAATGCTTAAAACCCTATACAATTGACCAAGTTTAAGTATGGGAAGGGTGTCATAGGAGTCCTATTGGATAAACCAAAGTACTCAATTAGGGGATGCTTCCAAGGATGGCCTCTCAAGGTTATGTAATGGATGATGAGGTGGAAGGGGTTTAGACTTCATAAGTCGTTAAGTTTCATGAC
>CBVK0101922329.1:0-12818 GCA_900067695.1 Picea abies
AGTAGATTTCTTGTCCAACCTATATTGGAAGCCTTGGAGGGGAGTGGAAAGGATTGAGGTTCTGTGAGCAGTGAAGGGGGATTCCATCACTTGGGTTGTGTAGGTTGAGGGGAAGAGAGCTGGTGGATTGGAATTTGCTGTGAGATTTGACTGTTCAGAGGGGGGCATTAGCTAGCCTTGGGGACCGCCGTTTCTTGTGGATTCATAGCCCCAACTTGGGGGTGGCTTGCTATTGAAATTTGTAATAACAAGCCTATGATTGAGAGGAATGTATGTCCTCTGCAGTGGATTTCACATTTTATAAGATAATTGTTCTTATTTGTTGTGTTTATTAATGTATAATGATGATATAGTTGTTGTGCATATTACTTTGAGATATATTTGGTTATTGTTGCTTGTTGTGAGCATAACGATGCATTTAAATATCTATTTAAGTGGTTGAATAATGTTGTATGCATTTAGTTGCTACATTGCACAACTAATCAAATGTATTCCTGTTTTAATTAGCATGGTCCATTGTGTAAGCTTGAATGTCATGTTGTGTATGGTATTTCCACATTTATAATTGGTATCAAAAGTTTTATTGAGTCATTTTAACAAGTGACGTGACCCAGCTGGAGGCTGGGTATGTTACACTAATGATGATGAAATTGGGTCAAGTCTTTCCAATGTCCCTTTTCTCTTGGTTTCCTACTTGACGAAATTCTCTTGATTCTCTAAAAAATGGTCGTCTTAAGAGTGATTGTAATATCCCCAAATAAGAATATGCCATATTTACTGTCTAATATAGTTTTGGTTATACTCTTTATATGTTATTAAGATGATTAAGGACTTTCTACAAACATTTTGCACATAACCCACAAATAGGCATATTGTCAAACATATTGCATTCAATCTAAATACACTAGAAATTAGAAGAGATAATATGGAACTTTATTAATAATGGAATCTTGACCACACAATACAATGTCTAAGGCTATTGTAGCAGCTGTGAAAACCAACAAACATAAACTGAAAAACCCAAAACCCAGTGTAGTGCCCCAATCCCTTCTAGAAGATGTTTCTTTCTCCAACTTTCATAAGGGTTAACTCCAACTCTCCAAACCCTCTCCAAAAATGATGCTAAACCCCTGTAAGTCTCAAACCCCCGCTAGAGATAAAGTCGAGCTGCTCAACACCGACGACAACAATTCGGCCGCCCATGCCCAAGTGTCTCAACCACTTTAGTTTGTAGAGGTCATCACAGAACGAACCTGTATAACTAGTAGTGCCTCGCAGGATGGAGTTGGACAATAGGCGAGGCCTCGTAGGATGGAGCTGGACAACAGGCGAGGCCTCATGGGATGGAGATGGAAAACAAGTGAGGCCTCACGAGACCCCTTGTACTCATCGTGCAAGGGTGCCACAACAGACCCACAAAAAACAGATCCGTCCCTCGAAAACTCTGCGAACCTCCTGAACACTTTGATACCCTCAAGTCTCCTACGCAAGCCGATATACCTCCAACTGAAAACCAAACCCCAAAGTGAAGCTCCAATGGAAATCCTGGATGGATCCCCCTCTTGTCTAGCTAGGGTGGATATTGCACCACCGAAACTAAACTATAATGGTGGAAGGGTTTGGTGGATATTGCACCACCGAAACTAAACTATAATGGTGGAAGGGTTTTTCTAAACCCTAATGAAACTATGGCTCCAAGAGCACTCTAAAATGAGAGATCAAATCATAATGCCTTCTAGATCTTTCCCTTTTGACCAAATCAAACCCTAACCTTATTTTCCCTCTAATTTTCACTTTAAGATTAAAAGTCACTTTAATAATGTTTAAGTAACTTATTAATCTAAAGTTAGTTTATTTCTTTAATGTCACTTTAAAAACATAACATCTCCTAACTAAGTGACATTAAATGACCCCTTTTGACTCCCTTTTTCTTCACTAACAAGCCATGGAAGTCATTTCCATTGCAGAATAGGGGAACCCAAAAATGGGGACATGATAGTGATTGTATAGGATCACCAATGATTCATTAACTATAATGATAGGTCAAGATCCTTTGATCAAGGGGGAGTTGTGTCCATGTGGCTAAGGATGGAGGGACCTAGCTTGGATGTTTTAGGTGCTATAACAATATAAGGTACTATTTACTTATTGTACACACTTAAAATCTAATATAAATATATCTTCTCCCCCAAAAAAGTTGTGTTATTATTCTTGTATATCCTCATTATATTAAGATCTAGGAAATGATGGTGAATTACTTGGCCTAAAATTATTTTTTATCTAGTGTCTTATAATTGCTTGAGATGTATATGTTGGAGTAGGAAATGTTATGTATGGTTGATTATGTGTAGATCGACAGAGGATATTAGGGATGGAGACTATTTGGACCAGAATTTCTCACTTGGATCAAGCCTCAATCATGGTTAAAAAAGGTATGTTATTTTCCCTCCTTCATTGCATTGTATATAATAAAGAATTAAATTAGGGAAAGATAAATAGTGGTCTATTGACTAGTTGTGGTGAGTTCTCAACCCTCTCTTCAAGGAATCTATAATCTAACAATAGAGAAAAATCCCTACAACAAACTTACACCACCATATGAGGAAGGTACTTCGTTTGACCAATGAGAGTCTTTTGGTCCCCAAAAGATTCTAAGAAAAGATGAGGAAAGCTATTTGCAACATGGTTTGACTAGTACCACTTGGACTTCCTCAACGTTTGTCCCCTTAAACTAATTTACTGAATGTCTTGATGTCCATTACGAGTCACTTGAACTATATCTCCTCCAATTCTTCAAGTGCATTTAGTGAATAATATTCCACACCAGGTAGAACATGTTTTCATCTTCCCCATTAAGCAAAGATGGTTTAAACAATCTTAAGTTTTCCACATCTATCACTGAATACATTCTCATATAAGGAGACAGGTTGAGTTTGAAAGCATTAGCATTGAATTGCCTAATGATCTAAAAGATTCCATATCTTAGTGGCTTCAATTTATTGGATTTCCCTTAAGGTCTCTTTTTACTAAGATAATGTCACACTTTGTCCCCAACACAGGATTTGTGATATGTCCTATCTTGGTCACGTCCAAGCTTGTACTTTCGTTGAGTCTTCTCAAGTTGCTCCTACACTTTCAAATCAACCTACATGATCTTATCTATGAACTTCTTTGATTTCTTTGCCTCCTCTTGCATTTCCAACATGTCTTCCTTCTTCTATCCATAAACAACGTCAAAAGCTGAGGGAGGAAATTACCGAAAAAAAGTTTCAAACGAGGATTTAGGGTGGAAGAATGAATTTCCCCATTGTAAGAGTGTTGAATGTAAAATTACTTGTTCATCCCAAGTCTTTGGATGAATGTTGTTATATCCACTCAACAATTAGACTAAACTTGTATTCACAACTCTAAATTTTCCATTAGTCTAAGAATGAAAAACACTAGAATAACTTTGTGTCCATCCTTTCCCACAATGTTGTCTAAAACTTGCCCATAAGTCTATAGTCCCAATCACACACTATTGAACTTGAGAAAACCAAAATATACCCATAGATTGACAAAGAACAATTGAGTTGCTTCATGGAATGAAATGGCCTTCTTATAAGGAATACAACACACATCTTGTCGAACTAGTTCACAACTATGTCAACTCCATATTGAGCACGAAAGGAACATGGAGTTTACAAAATTCCTTTCGTGCTCAAAATGGAGTTGACATGATAGAATTCCTTCCATGCTAACATGGAGTTCAACTCCATGTTCCTTTCTGTGCTCAACACGGAGTTGACATACATGTCAACTCCATGTTGAACACATAAGGAATTACACATCTATGTCATACTGAGCAACACAATATTGAAATATTTTAACCACTAGTGTAGATCAATCTTAACTCTGATTCTATCATGTGTCGAGAGGGATCAAATCTCTCGAGGTTGCAAACCTTTTCTCAAGTTATTTTAATTATTATTATTATTTTTTAAGCTGAAGAACTTGATCCCTCTTACCATAAGATAGATCTAGAGTTAAGATAAATCTACACTAATAACTAGTAAAATTGAAATTAGTATTTATGAATAAAAATAATGTTTAACATCTTTTGGATTTGATAAATAATAATAATAATAATCTATATTTAAGGTCATGGCCAAGCCAGACACCAAACTGGTGTATGAAACCCCCTTGTTTGTGGGATAAGGGACCCCCCTCCGCCCAATGATTTGACTAGTAAAGTCTACAGAGGTATACATACCCTACCCCCCTNAGAGGTATACATACCCTACCCCCCTTTGGATTTGAACTTGTGACCTCTTGGGAGGAAACACATGTTTTTAACCATTAAACCTACGATAAATTAAAACAAAGTAATGAGTCAAGTGGAAAATCCATTCCTTTCTTTAAGAAATAGAGTCCAAAAATGGATACAAGGCTTTCTTTTTAGAAGCTAGGTGACCCGAAAAAGAGTCATAACATTATTATACTTGTTTTACTATGTATGCTATTTTAAGTATTTAAACATTAGACGTTTAAGAAGTTCGTTTATAAATTCCTTTCATGAGGCAGACTCGACAAAATCTTGTGGCATCTATTGGAACAGTAGACGTTTATTTTGCACGTTCATATTAAATCCTCATCTTCCTAATAGACAAGCATGCGAGTGGTCGAGTAATAATGAGTATGCGTCCGGCTGATGAGCAATCTTTAAGGGTTTTTGTGCGTAGTGGGCCTTTCAAACGTGTGACGATTGTTCCGGCAGGGTTGGGTAATATCACGATAATGACAACGAAAACACCCCCAGGGTGAAATAAAGAAAGTGCAGTTATGATCACAAGAAAGGGAGAAGGTAAGGCAAGAACAGGAAGAGGGGCTGAAGATGAATTGGAGCAGACTTGAACACTCGCCAACTCCTCCTTCTATTGGTATGGAGGATGGCCGTGATTATGACTACCATCAATTAGGAAATGGAAAGGGAAATGAAGCTGCAGAGGAAGTCGTGGAAGCAGAGGTCATGCGCCGTTTGTTAGGCGAAGGGTTTTATGAGGTTGAAGCCATTCGCAAGAAACGTATACGCAAGGTAATCACGCTGCCCTTTCTTTATTCACAGATCCATTTAACCGCTGTCATGCGCTAAGAGCTATCATTTGCCAATCTGATAACTCGCAACGGCAAGTAATATGAGTTACTGATTGTTATGGCTTTGAATATTGCAGGGAAAACTGGAGTACTACGTAAAGTGGTAAGTTGGTCAAAACTGTCTCTGTAATGTTTTATTTTTCGTGAAAAATATTACTTCCTAATTACACAACCGTGGCGAACATCCGCCACTTAGGTGGTGGAACATTCCTTATACCGAATAATCACTTTATCGGTCCTTGTGGTTCCTTGTGGATAGGGCATCTGTCACTTATCGTGGGGAACCGAATCGTAGTGGGGGCAATAACAGTGCCCCGTTTTCGCGGACTTAGCTCACCTTTAGTGGCTTTTTTTAATTTTAAACAGAAACCACCTGGTTTTTTGGAGGAGCGGGATGGAAACTGTCTTTGGAGATTTTTAAATAGATACCACTAGTTGTGATAAATTCCCACCTCTGTAGCACCAGATGTCAGCCCAACTGAGGAATTCAATTCATTAAGTAGCTCATGGTGATTGACAGGCCTGTTTTATTTTTACAGGCGGCATTGGCCGGAGACCGATAACACTTGGGAGCCTTACCAAAACGTTAAAACATGCATAAATATTATCGAAGAATTTGAAAAGAGGTAACCAGGGAACGGTGTGTTTTGAATTGAATTTATATTTCTGAAGAATTTGAAAAGAGGTAACGAAGGAACGGTGTGTTTTGGATTGAATTTAAATTTATGATTGGGGTTGTGTTTATTTTTGTCTAATATCTTGAATTTAATAATGCCAGTACGAATGCAAATGTTGGACGTAGGGGCAGACCGAAGAAGAGAAATCTTTCCACTGGTTCTGAACAAGAAGCAGAACAACATGCAGACCCTGTTAAGCATGCAGAGCAATATATAAGTGGAAATGGATGTCCAGGTAAGAAAGAAGCAGTTTCTTCCAGTGAATTAATAGAGATTCAGACTCCAAAACAAGTTCTGATTGTTGGCAAAGATGAAGCAGCACTAATCAGCACAGTACATGATGATAATACCCTAATGCATACAACTGATGGCCCAGAAGAGTTTCGAGAAAACGAGAAGAAGTGTAACAGGGTTGAGGGGAAAATGGAACAAGCAAAAAATTCAGTGCATATAGTGAATATTGAAGAAGGTACACAAAAGCTGGCATGTTCAGCTTCATCTGGGTTTGCAAAGAAAAGTGCAGGAGAAGGGTTCCACCTCATGCTGGACAAAGAGAGTAAGAGTGCAGTAGAAGAAAAGGAAAACGAACCTCGCGCTTGTAATCAACTGAAAGAGGATCAACAAGTTAAGGATCATTTATTTCAAAAAGAGGATCAACAAGTTAAGGATCATTTATTTCAACAACAAGCTGATCATGGCCATGCCCAAGTTGAACGAGACAATACAAATAACAAAAGCCAAGAGAATTTAGAGCCGTTGCCTTTAATAGCTCCTCGCTTGCAGGCTCCATATTCTGCCATTACGCAAATACTCGAGGCTATTAGCTACTACAGTAACCGCTCTTCACAGGATAAGGCAGACGTCTCTGTTCTTTTCAAGGCTAAGAGGTATGCTCTACAGAATCTTTCAGACTCTTGAATGAAATACCCATATCAACTTCACGGCTTCTTCCCTGTCTACGGCTCCTAATCATTTTGTTCTCTCTATGCTTATCTCCTGAATTCCAGCATGTTATTCTTAGAATATTTTTTTCGCATTATAGAGAAACGGCATCTTTTCTGGGATGTATTTGGTTATGGATGGAAAATGGAAAAATGAGTTGCTTTACAAACTCTCTCTATATAGATAATTTTTTTAATAAATTTTTTTAATGTATTTAAAATTAATTTCAATACATCTCACTTTATATCATTTTGGATTGGATGCATTGTTTGTGAGGCTAATTGATTGTTGTGACGGTGCCATTTGTTTTTTCTTAGTCATTTAGTCTTCAGACCTACTGAGTGGAGGAACACCTAACTCTATAGATAGAAGTGGAGGAACACCTAACTCTATAGATAGAAGCGGAGGAATCATTCCTCATTTAGTCGACCTACCGAGTGGAGGAACACCTAGCTCTATAGATAGAAGTGGAGGAATCATTGCTAACCTAAGGGCAGCCTTTCAAACCATCTTAACTAAGTGTTTTATTGCCAACCTACAGGATCCCATTATAACCAAACTTGGAGTATGCAACCAAAAGCTGCATAATGGGTTATCCTAACAACTAATCCAACATTTATTATAACCAAACTTGGAGTATGCAACCAAAAGCTTTATAGTGGGTTATCCTAACACCTAATCCAACATTTTTCGTAAATGTAGTCTAAATATTCTATATTTTTATCTTTATATAGATATTTTTACTGAAGAGTTTTATCCAAAATTCGAAAAGAAATTTAAAAAATTGTAGATTTCAGTGATTGAGATTACATATTTTGGGTGCCTTCAGGTTTTTGAGGGTACTGAATTGATTTATGTATTCAAAAATGTGATTTAAGCAATGTAAAGTTGTGATTTCACCAATAATTACGTTACCAAATTTCAGTGATAATTGCCGGAGAATAAAAAACATAAAACCTTTAGACTATACCCATTCTCATATGCTTGATGTCACTCTTGTTCCTAATTATCTCATTATTCTTAAACAATAAAATCCAATGTATCACTTTATTGAACAACTCCCTATTACAGATCTATGTTATATTCTATTAAGCGGCTTGGAGGCATTCTACCATTACCCAATAAACTATCCTGGATCAGTAGTATTGGATCAGGAATGTGGCCATTTCACTATAGCCCATTAATCTACAACAGATAGAAACTCTTGGACTAAGACATTGTCCTTAATAAATTATTTTAATGTATTTAAAATTAATTTTTAATAAATCCCAAATTAATTTTAATACATTCTAGTCTATATCGCAGGATTTTGATGAAAAATATATAAAATTAAAACCTTAAAATACATTTTTTATTTCAAGAATGTATTATTTTTCATACCCAAATCCCTACAATCACAGGCTTTGACAAAGAGTCACTTGCTTAAAACGAATTTCCTTGAACAGTAAATTTTATTAACCTCCTTAATTCTCTAGGTTTATAATGATACGTGTAATCACAGGCTTTGACAAAGAGTCACTTGCTTAAAACGAATTTCCTTGAACAGTAAATTTTATTAACCTCCTTAATTCTCTAGGTTTATAATGATACGTGTAAAGAAATTGTACATTTTCTTTAGTATGGACTTCCAACAAGCTACGCAAATTCTTTTCATAAGACAGACAAATAGCTCTCCAATGCCATCTAAATCCTCTTCCATCTAAATCCTCTTCGGGCCCTGATATGTTTCCATACTCCAAAATTATAAGTCAGATAAATATCTATACATTGCCATCTAAATCCTTTTCAAGCCTAGATAAATCTTCTTCCATACATTGCGAGATAAATCTTCTTATGCATTATCTGAATACTTTTCGTGCGTTAGCTTTAATGCAACTGCCTTCCTATTTATTTACAACGTTCCTCACACCTCAATGCTGTAGTTTTAATTATTTATATATTGAACAATGCAGCATTACATATATCTCCCAAGCATGCGACTCTTTTCTCCCATGTGTTAACGAGTTTATTTTGATCTATTTTCTTTGAGTGATGTAAGAGTGAGGAGGGTTTATTCAGAAAACATTTTATAAAACATTTCATTTAGTTAATAATATGAATTTATTTTAATTTATGATGGATAAAGATTTATTTAGTAAATTTATAATATATATATATTTTTTAAATTTTATATTTATTTCTTAATTTTTTTAAATTTTTGTCAATAATGTTTTTTAGTGTTTCATTTTTATATAATATTTTTTAACTTTTTTATATATTTTTCCATTAATATTATTTATTATTTTTTAATTAATAATTTTAATATATTATTCATTTTTCACTTACTAATTTAATTTTCAATGTTTACTATGTTTTTTTCTTCCTCTATCTTTAAAAGCCATCACAATTTATCTTTAAAAGCCATCACAATTTTGTTTAATGAAATCATGTTTCGATTGGATTAGTTTCCTTCTCTCTTTACCTCCTACAATCTTTATATTTAGATCCACATGTAAATTAAAATCATGTAATTACCTATATTTATAAGCATATGAAAGTACTGCTCTCAACTCATTACCAAGTGATAAATTGCTTTATTTTTGGAGTAATTTAAAAACCCTTACTATGAATGAGCATGGTAGGGTATTGCCTAACTAGTGCACCCATAGTGATGTATATGTGATCGTTGGATTACTTTTATGCTAATAGAATAAATTATTTAAATTATTTTATGTGTTTAGGTATATGGGAAAACTTTTCTTTTGCATTCAGTTAAACCAACACCTTATTAGAAATTTCCTCTTGAAGACATTTTATGGTGCCAATGTGATCATTGGGTTATTCATGCCAATAAAATATGATTTTCTATGTTTAGGTTTATAGAAAGTCTCTACTACTTTCATTTATACCAGCTCCTCTTTTATTTCTTTGAGAATCCCCAAAGCAACATCCTCGCAACAAGCAAATCAAGGGTCCCAAACCATCTTAAAGTAAGAAAAGTAAAATGACCAAAATCGAAAAGTAAGAAGACCAAGTGACGTTGCAATTTTTGTGGGTGAGATGGTCATCTAGAGTCTAAACATTTTAAGAAGACGAAGACCTTAGAAGCAAAAAATGAAGAAACACAACATCAAACTTGACTCTTATTCTTCTTCTTCTCATGGACATGCACTTTTTTCTTCTAGTTTTTCCTTCAATGCAACATCTACTTCTTCTTCTAATGAGCGGCGTATTGATTCTGGAGCATCTTATCACATGGCTAAGGATAAAGCCATTTTTTTTGCTCTTAATGAATGTAACACCAAACAAATATTTATTGGTGATGATAAATCTCTTAGTTTCGTAGAGTCTGGAACAATTCAGCGAGATGATGGTCATTTTAATGATGTATTATGTGTTCCAAGTCTCTCCTGCAACCTTCTATTAGTATATCAAATCGTTGTCTCAGGTGAACCTAAAACAATAGAGCTTTCATCTCACCAAGTTGTAATCAAGGACTTACAAGATGTTAAGCATGTCCTAGCAACTGGAATTGTTGATGATATTACCAGGTTGTATAGATTTGACAACTTTGGGTCATCATCTTTTCCATCAATTTTTATTTCTCATAGCGATGACTTGAACAAACTTTGGCATGAGTAATTTGGTCATCTAAATTATTGGTCATTGCAACAACTATGCAATCAAAATATGGTGACTGGTCTTCCTCTTGTTTCTTGCAGAGATGGTGTTTGTGTCGGCTGTGTTCTTGGTAAAAATCATAGGGATAGTTTTGATAAATGTGCCTCTTGGAACACCTTGCCCCCCTTGTAGTTTGTTCATAGTGATTTGTGCGGTACACTTCCTTTTCCTTTCTTTGGGTTCAAGTACTTAAATTGCATTGATGACTTCTCCAGAAGCACTTGGGTTTATTTCTTAAAACTTAAGAGTGAAGTTTTTGACATGATTTTGGCTTACAAGGCCTTTGTCGAAAAACAATATGGACATCAACTGTAGAAGTTAACAAAAGATAATGGAAGTGAATATGTTAACAACAAATTTACAACTTATTGCACTGCATAGGGCATTTATATGCAACATACTATTCCTTATACACCACAGTGAAATGGTGTTGCTGAGAGAGAATCACACATTTGTTGAAATTCGAGACTAACCCGGATCATACACGAGCTTAAAATCCATACACAAAATAGAACAACTACATAAGAAGCATAAATGACAAAAAGACTATCTCTTCTATATCTAATGTTTTTTTGATGTTTAATTATAAGGAGAGATCCTCTATTTATCATAGATTGAGGGGAGACAACATTCACTGTAGGTGATTTGATAATTCATCTACTATAGTGACAAGTCAAAGAGGTGGTTGGGTAATTCACCCACTGCAGTGATAAGTCAAGGAATCACATGGTGTATATCCACCAACTAGCTAGCAGTGATTGACCTCAGTAAACTTATGTACACCAACACCCCCCCCCATAAGTGCAACTTAGGGAAGTGCGGAAACTACATTAAATCTCAAAAATGGGTCTTGGCTATTAGCCTGCTAAGGTACCCAAATACAAACTTTCATAAACAGAGAAAATGAGAAAAACCCATAGGAAAAAGCTTCTCTCCAAAAGAGAGAAACATGCGAGTGTTGAAAATGGCGTTTGAGATGAAACTGAAGAAGATCCCACAAAGATGCATTGAAAAACAAGATCATGAGGCCTGCGGAGGTTGAATGTTCCAATCAGGAAGTATGAACAAACTCTAAAGAAGAGGGCCAAGTAACCTCAAAGAACATGGTTGAATTATGAAGCAGAAGAGACATGGTTGAATGATGAAGCAGAAGAGATTTAGTTGTAGAGGCACGAGAATGGAAAACACTGACAACCACCACATAAATGCTTCAGAAAAATAGGTGCTGGTGAAGAACTAGAATGAAGGCTTCAAATAGAAGCAAACACCATCAAAAGAGAAATGAGGCCTGTGGATGCTGAAAACTCCTAACATGAAGTATGGCCAAAACTCTAAAGAGGTCCAGTTAACCCCATGCTGTCGATGCCATCAAAGATCCATGTAGAAATACAAATTTCAAACTTCCCAAGCAAAGAGACTAATCCTTTGAAATGCATCTTGACTCAGAAAGCCCGATGAGTTACTCGTACAATCGTCAAAAACATCATAAAATGAGTGTCCTTATGGATGCCAATCCATCTCACTGGAGTGCATGGGTCACTAGCCATTGTAACTGCTGAGTCAAAATAGGGATTGGTGCTCGATACGAGGGTCACTCTTAAAAGTAGTCGATGTTGAACAAAACGGTGAAGCATGAAGAATCACATGAGGAAACATTGCACACCATCCCCCCCCACAATGCTAAACTAGGTGGTCGTAGATGATGGCAATGGATGTCACAAATGATGACAAAGTATGGAGGTGCTAGTTGAACATGAAATCATCAATGTTGAACAACTATACAAATAACACTCCAAAATGGTGAGCTCCAAGTCTTGCAAAACAAGGTTGGCCATGGAGATAAATCTTCGGTGACACTCTAAGAATATTTGCACGAGTAGCCCAAAATCCACTATGCAAGGTGCATAAAGAGAGGTACCAAAAAAACCATCATGGACAACAATCCTCGATATGGGTCTCGACAAACAAGGCCATTTTAGGTACCCATGTACAAGTGGGGAATCAATTCTCTTAATATATCGAGCTCTTAAAGAAACAAGAATCTCAAAGAGACATCAAATGTGGCATACAACCAACAGTTGGAAAGATATTGAAATGCTCTCTTCAACGCCTCAGACTTGACAAAAATGGAGACTTCGTCGAAGAATTATTGCAAAGAGAACTGCAAATAACCTCCAAAATACAATAAATTGGCCAACAATAACCAATATGCCAATGATCTCCATAAATACAAACCCACAGAATAGATCTTGTTACCGCCCAAACTAGCAGTCCTACAAGGTCTTAGACTGCTATGGGAGCAACACAAGGGGTAGGTGCTTGTTATCGCTCAGTTTGTAGGATAGGTTAAGTAGCTTGAAGGCAAGAGTCAAATTGGCGTAACAGGAGCTTCCCCACCCACTGTCA
>CBVK0101922331.1:0-13483 GCA_900067695.1 Picea abies
GTAGAGAAATTCAAGGAGGAATTTTCTTTGGTTGCCTCTCTTTTGAGCAGCAACAGATTTGTAGAGTTGGAGGATGGTGGGGCATGGTTTGTGGACAATGGATCATCTTACCATATGACGAGAATGAGGTCGATGTTCCTTATTTTTTCATAGACAAGCTCAAAATGTCATGTGAAGAGGGGGTCGCGCACCAGGCATGTAGTAAAGGGGATTGGATGCGTCAGATTCGTTAGGTGGTTCTCTGGAGTTGGATGAGGTGATGTTTGTAACAAAGTTGAAGGTCAATTTGATCTTTGTATCAGCTCTAGAGGATACAGGGTATGTAGTGATGTTCGAGGATGGACATGTGCTTATACATTCAGAGGGAGTGACCTTGGATGCAACAATGAGGCTTGGCATCAAGGGGGGTATGATGTACAGGATGTTGAGACAACCTGTAGTTAGGTCCAAGGGGACCTTGGACCAAAGATCAATGTCAAATACCGTCAACTAGTATGACATGACATTGATGGATAAGCAGTGCAGAATATCAAATCAGAGTGCAGTGGAGGTGGCAAAGATGTCTTCCAGTTCAAAGGGAGAAGCTACAGCAGCAACAACAGATTTGATAAGGTCAAAGATTGATCTAGGTGGATACACCTCACTCGGTACATGGGAGTGTTAGTTTTTGTAGCTTGGTAGATGTCTCATCTATGCCTATGTGTCCTTGGCTACCTGATGGACACACTAAAAGACCCAGATCAGCCTTAGTTGTCTTAGCCTAAGTTTGACTTAGGCAATCAACAAATAATTATGTTTTGAGTGGATTGTGGGACGCACCTCATGGGCTTGTGAGTGGATTGTGGGGTCCAGATAAGGGGGGTGCACCTCCTTGGAGCCTTGGAGGATGAATTGGCACACAAATCAAGGCAACAAGGTGGTTGATGGAAGGATAAAGGAAGGGTGTGAAAAACACATTCTCATTTGTGAGGTTCAACAAGTGAGAGGAAGAGGGGCCCTTGGGCAAGAGGAGTGAGCTAGTCGTTGAGGCAAAGGGCAAGTTATGGGCTAGTTTGGAGCAGTCAGTGGGGTTAATTCATGGACATTTTGTTTAGCAAAGGGAGGCCGAACTCAAGCCAAAGACAATAGCCTTCAGGAGGCCAATTTCTGGGCATTTTCTACAAGGAGAAGCAAGCGAATCTGGGCCAAAATACTTAAGTGTGAGCCAAACATGGCCGAAATTGTGCAGGTCGTACACACGTCATACATGTTGGGTCGTACACAGGGCATACGTGTTGGGTCGTACAGGGCCTGTTGTAGTCGAGTCGTATAACATATTTGCTAGGCCGATTTTCGATGAGGGAGGAGAGGAAGGTTGTTAGGAATTTTTGAAAGAAATTTCTATTTTTTGTTGTTGTTGTAAATTCTCTTGAAAGCCCATAATAAAGCCCCCTCTTTGATGGTTTTCCCCACACTGGGGTTTCCAGGGTATTTTCTGGTGTAGTCTATTTATGTGATTGGTCTTTTTATGCTTCTGCAATCTATTTTCTTATTTATAACTCAGTTGTAAATTAAATTGCATAATTTCCAATTTTATATCAACAAGTATAATTTATGGGCTATTGTAAATTATTGGCATTAGTTTCAATGTTGAGTTATAGGAAAGTCAATATTAATGCATACTAGTAGCTTGTAATTTAACATTTACTCATGCTAGCCATTGTAACTTGGCTTTTAAATCATGATGGAAACTTGTCCCTTAATTCAGAATAACAATTATTAACTCTATTAGTTAAGGAATTTATCATTAGCCTAAGGCTCATACTAACATTAATCTCATCAAATGAAAGAGCTCCATTAACAATCTCAACAAATAAATTTTCTTGTGATTAATTAGTTTTAGGGCTTAAGCAACCTTTGTTTCATTCATCTATTCCTCTTCACCAGAGTTAGCATTTTGTATGTTGATGCTTAAAAGACAATTTTGAACAACATCACTTTCTACATTATCAAGGGTGACTTTAATAGAGGGCATGACCATATTCATAGGAATTCTACAACTCTGAAGTTGAGACCTAAAAATATATCAACCTGGGAGATTCTAAGAATAATTATTGAAATAATGTTGACATGTCCGTTAATCAAACTTCCCAACTAAAACTAGATGGAACGTGAAACGTACAACTAATGCAATCAACTTTAACTCTAAAATCTTGATTTCACGATTGGGGCCCCTAATAAGAAATTTTTTGTGTTCATTTGAATATTTGTTCATTTTAATAATTGTATTGGAATCATGAATTAAGTTGCTTTAAATAGAAATTCAACGTTTTATGACATATGAGTGATAAAATCACAAAGTAGTTTATTAAATGCAATATAACTTGCAAAATTTGAGAAGATTAAACATTATTTATAATTATTGTTATTATAATATTACTAAACCAAATGTCAATTGGATCTAACACGGGTGGTTGAGAGCAGAAATTGTTATCCTCTCAACCTAGGTTCAGATCTTGCGTGTGACATGTTCATTCTTCGTGAGTCAATTGTTGATTGGTCTGAGTCACTTCATGAGCCGATTTGGCAAAGTTGGTCTATTCACGAGTCGATTTGGCAAAAGTACCAATGATCTCGCTTACAAGTTTAAGGGTTATTATTTGATCAAAATTCTTGCAATTATTAATGCAATATACCATGCAAAATTAACTAAATACTAAACGAAATGGTTTCCATCTCATGTAGTCCAAATTTCATTAATGTGTCTAAATTTTGTGAAACAATTACTTTTAGCATTTGGGAGGTGGTTTCTATGGAAACCCCCACTAGATCCAAACAATCAATCAATTGAAATTCTTGAAAGAAGCAACTAACTAAAATTATTGCAATGATTAGTGCACAATACAGTGAAAATTTAGAAGAATATTCAACTAAATTGTGTAAATTATCATTCATTTAGTCCAAGTGTTATGAATGCATCCAATTTTTGTGAAATACTTGTTTGCAGCATTTGGAAGGAGGTTTCTATGGAAATAACTCACCCTCATTACATCCAAACAAAGGTTGAAGAGGAGAGAACATCAAGGAGATTTGCTCAATGCACTTATCCATGACAATCATCCTTTATCTCTCTTTAAGAAACTTCTGAACAGCTGAAAAATAAACTACAATATTTCTGCATCTAATAGACATTAGAGAATAAACCATGCTTATAATAATTATGTATCCATATCCATGCTGGCTGTTGGTCATTACAAAAAAGCATTAAGCAACAGCCTAGGAATCAGTTTGAGAAATAAAGGTGGGGCAGGTCATGTAAGGTCATCCAATAGTTCAGTTCTAAGGTGCTCGTGCTAGGGCAGGGAATAATGTCATCATTAGAATTTGCTTCTATTACAGTAAACTGTCTGTCAGGTAATTCTCAGTGATACAAGCAATTGAGCTATGTATGCATCATACCTATAGGAATGGTGCATTTCTCATATGAATGGAGGGGAAGACTGGATATGGCATAGTAACTTGATCTCTAAGGCATGCTGCTAGTTATGGAATTGCAACAAGAATTCTACTCTATTGTTGAATTGATCATGGTGTTCTATCCAAAATTAGTTCTGGGACTGGTATATTTCATCTTAATTTTCTATGTCATATGATAAAACTTTAGATCAAACATCTAGCAAAAGTAATAATATTGCTTTGAGAGACTATTAACAGTTTGAGAGCCTATTAACAGTTGGCAGCACCAATATTTTTTTCAAGGCCTGCTGTTTGATCTCTGCCATGCTAGGATTATGGATTACCTTAACTTGTACATGGTGTAGTTCATTAGTTTTCATCTCGATATGTCAACAGTATTTTATTTATAATATACTTTACCAAAAAATACTTACTATAAAGCATATTAATATTCATATATATGTTCATCAAATATTTATCTCATTAATTTACAATCAGAATATTAAGACTAAGTTTTAGTATCATAAATTTAACTTAAATGAAATTAATATTACAAAACTATTTCAAATTTCTTAAAATATATATATATATATATATATATATATATATATATATATAATTTAAAATCACAATATTAAAACTAAGTTTTAATATCACAAATTTAACTTAAAAAGAAAATAATATTCCAAAACTATTGAAAATAATATTCCAAAAATATTTCAAATTATTACAGTAGTATTCATATATAATATCTAAATAACATTAATTTAAAATAACTATAATAAACTAGGTTTCAATATAACAAAATTAACTGGTATTGTAAATAATAATGCAAAAATATTTTAAATTGTTGCATGTGTTAAGTAAAGTAAATTAGACTTGAAATGAATGCCATGAAGAGGTAACTTTAAATAATGAGATTATATATTTGAGGTTATGGTGGGTAAATGTAATATTTAAAAAAATATTATTATCGAGCATCCTCTAATCTTTTGCAAGGAATTTTAATAATACAAATTTCGCAAGGAATTTTAATAATACAAATGGATATTTAAAAGTAAAACAATTTTAATAATACAAATGGATATTTAAAAGTAAAACTTATATTGAAATAAGTAAAACTAAAACATCTTTTGAAAGGAATTTAAATAGGCAATGATATTGGAGAGTAGAATTTTTTTTAAAGAATTAAAAAAAAACAGATATTTGAGAGTGAAACTTTACCAAATATCATTACACCAACAGAAATAGGGCCATGAGAGAAACAAAATCTAGAAGTCCAAGAGATAGATGATGATGAAGAAGAAGGAGACGAATATGAAAGAGGAAATGGTATAATAGAAACAACTCAGAAGAAAACACTACAAACACAAACACATATGAGGCGGAAAGAGACAGAGATAGGGAGATCCGTACCACTACATATGAAGAGGAAAGCCATCAAGGAAGTGGCCATCCAAGCCTCGACAGAGGAATACTTGGAAAATATCGATGATCAAGTGATAGAAGTCACAAATGACACGTTTCAATGTGCGACACACCAACATGAAGAAATACATAGAAAAATGCAAGAGCAGATGGATGAGTTGTGCCAGTTTCTAGAAGCAACAAACATCGTGCCAGGGCAATAGACATAGGATGAACAAACACCATGTACTACAAAGAATGGGGAGGCAGGACCAACAATCTCTCAATCGTTAGTAGTAGCAGACGAACATAGATTGATCAAGTTAGCGACAAGGGCGGTGGAATTCCCCACAATAGAGATGCAGGAACAAGCAAGAGCACTGGTTCATATTGACTTAGTCTTATTTCAAATACTGATAGATGTATTGCAATAATTCCAAACGAGCGTGACACACGAGATGATATCGTGCGCATAAAAGACATCTAGAAAGTTGGTGAAGGTTACAACATCAAATGTCGCATTGGAGATGGAATACAACAAAGTCAAGAAGGAAATACGAGATATTTATTAAAAAAAAACAGATATTTGAGAGTGAAACTTTACCAAATACGAGAAAGTACAACAACTGAAAACATCTTCAAACATCTACAATTAAACTCTTTTCAAAGAATTTAAATAGACACTGTTATCGGACAAACTTTTTTCAAAGGAATTTAAATAGACACTGTTATCGGACAGAAACTTTGTTCAAGAAAAATTTCAATAGAAGCATATATTTGTGAGAGCAACCTTTTACTGAATACCACATGGAATCGAACAATTAAAAACATCTACAAATAAAAGGAATTTCAGTAGACGCTGATATTGGAGAGTAAATTTTTTTTAAAAGAAATTCAATAGAAACAGATATTTGAGAATGAAACTTCACCGAATGCCAGAGAGTAGAACAATTGAAAACATCTACCAATTAAACACCATGAGCTTACTAATATAACAATGAACTTTCGATAACAATCAACCTTGAAGAAAAGACGATTCTCGAGAGCACTCCTATTTGTGGTTAGGGTTCACTATAGCCGCCGTGGATTCCCTGAGTCGGTCCAGATCCTTGTCCATTCACGCCATGTTGTTACTCATCTAACAACATTTCTGGTTTTGTAGGAGGGGTATCTGATCCACCTCGTAGACCGGTTGCTGAATCTCTCCAGTGAGTCTCAGATATTTCAAGTTTTATCATCGCAGACGGCCAAGAGTAGTAGGGAGAAAGTCATCCCCCAACTTATGAAAACTATGTTTAATAGAATGGTTGTCGCCCCCTGGAAGAGAACCAAAACACCCAGTAACCAGTAGATATTTGTTTAAAAAAAATATACAATATTCCCGCACTGAATATCCTGCTCGCAGGATTTTGATTGGCATGTTCATAAGAGCGTGGCCGAACGTCAGGTTTCTAGAAAACCCTGTATCCAAAGGCAATGGAACCCTCAACTAAAACGCAGAATACAGATCTACTTATGTCGTAAGGTTTTAACGGATTCAATTTTCAGTGATAGTTGACAGAAATTTAATCTTGCAAATTTGAGCATGTTCCTATGTAAATTTAAAATCTTCCAAATTTCTGCATGGCAGTGCCTTCACTCGAGCTCAAACACACGAGTGATTGATTGTGCTCTTGCATACCAGATGCCCATGTCCCATGCTACCGACTAACCAGCAGTTATAAGTTCTACTGCCAACCTAATGGTGATTGAATGAGCTATTGCATTTCTGGTGTCCATGAACTATGTTACTGACTAACCAGCGGGGTCATAAGTCCACTGCCTCGATGCATTTCTAGCTAGTGGACACCGAAGACTGAAAGTGGCTGATTCCGATGCAACTTAGAAAGCAGGTAAGGTAGTTCTTCTGCACTTATGGCAAGAAGACGAGCAAATATTAGAAAGCCGGGGGATATTGTTCTTGAGAGTCTAAACTACCTAACTTGAGAACCAGAGAAAACAAAGTACTACTTACAAAATAAATTTGGGTGAAGACGCCTGTAATAACACAGATTAAGAAATTAGATGCGGTAAGGATGTTATTAGTAAAAAGTGGAGAATAGTTTTTCTTGTGTAATATTTAAATTTGTGGATTGCCTCAAACAGTCAACTATGGCATCCAAGCTTCAAGATTTTAGAATCAATCAACACAGATGCAAGTCCCTCTGGGATGGGAGAGTGGGTATGGCCCTGACACCTCAATTTAGAGCAGAGCATGTAAGGAGGATCTCAACATTGTTCCTACACATCTTGTCTGGTGGATCGGGACCTTGCGTTAAGGTATCTTTCGTTGTCTCTGTTAAGATGGCTGATCAGCGCTATCCTTCCCCGTGCCCGAGTAAGAAGGTTGAGATAAGGTTAGGCTGATACTAATTGAACAAGACCCTCGGTAGGCATAGGGCCCACAAGCGAGCATGCACACCTCCCATTGGCTCCACTCAAGGGCTAAGAATTTCGCACGGAAGCGGGCCAGCAGGTCTTTGATCTCAGCGAATCTGACCACTCCTTAATTGAACATGGATCCTGGTAAAGATCATCTACCCCACAATGTTCCAATTTGGCACCCATATTGATGTAATACCTATGTTACAAATATGCATTTGGGTGCGGGTGCGGGTACGGGTGCAGGTACGTGGATACAACAATTTCCCTTTGTAAAGGAGGTCATTTGGATGGGGTACAGGCAGTCTGGGAAGAGATCGAGGTGTACCAATGCAACTGTATACCACACCTCATTTTAACTAGTTTTATTCCATAAACTTAACTCTATGTATATTATTCAGTTGTAAAAGAAGCATACGATATGATATTTGAACATGGAAAGTATGATCCCAAAAAGGAGATAAAATACCACCATATTTGTAAATGCATTATACATTTAATGTTCTATGTTCCATTCAGCTATCCATCAGAGGATTCAAACAAGTATTTGGAAAACTAGTTGATATGATGACATGTCAGACAACAGAAATCCACCTTAGAATTGTTGGCCGCTTGCACAATGGACCTAAATAATTATAAGAACAGTGAACTAAGTTTCCCAAAAAAGTAACTAAGTATTTAACACACAAGGTCGAACTTTCCCATGAAAAAAGATATTACATAGAAAAGCCTAACTGAACTAGACAGATGCCGTAAAACCAATAACAAGCATTTCAATAACATACAACAACGAAGATAACATCATTAGGATAGAAAGTGAGGGTGTAAAACCAATAACAAGCATTGCAACAGTATGCAAAGACTGAAAATATAACATCATTATGATAGAAAGTGATGGTAGATATATTAAAGGGGAGTACTGAACAACGGATCAGGTCGGGGAGATAACGCAGCTTCTATAATATAATCATTTTCCTCTTAATCTGCACACTCCACCACAAGCAAATAATTGAGGCTTCAAACTCCGTGGCATTGGACACACTATTTTATGGGTGACGAGGATTAGACCTTTCTTGCAATAACATATATAGCTAAATTATATATGATCTTGGCATTTTGAATATTTAACATAATATCATGTTGCCATGACTGATCCAATTTATGGTGTCCCATACACTAGGAAAATTAATGATTACAAGCATTTCAAAATTAAGGCTACAAATATGATCTTGGAAAATGTTAGGCATCTTCAAAATGTAAACAATTTTACATGGGTATGCGACAAAAGAGCCACAGAAAGAATATATTGAAATATGCAAGTCCTTGAGGATCTGCCAATTTTAGTCATCGATCCAACCCGATGAACTCTGATGTGGATAAGGATTTTGAGGTCCTGGTGCAAAATCCCGTGAATCAAAAGGAAAGTTTTGGGATCCGAGTACTTGCCCAGCCCCATAAATACTGTTCCTAGGTGCTTGCTCAAGCTGGTGCAGATTTGATCTTGTATAATTCATTTGCTGATCAAGACGAGGAGCATAACGCTGCATGGCAGATGAGGTCAGCCCTGTGCGCTCATAAGCATCAGAATGATACGGCAATCTAGGATGGACTTGAGGATCCTCATGCTGCTGCCCTAGCAGTAATGAGCGAGGCATATCAGGCACGAGATCTGAATTTCTGGAGTAGATATTATTTAAATGAGAGCCCTGGTCAAGATAATATCTGCCTCTTTGAGGGGTATCACCCATTAACCACTCAGAACCTCTGCCATCTTGTGACAACCTTGGTCTCTCAGAATCAAAATCATGTTGACCTTGTCTGCTGTATACTCTGCTGCCACTCGGCAGCACTTGCAAGTCTGCAGGAGAAACTGAATATTCTGATTCCAAATTTCCAGGGAAATTCCTGTGAATACCTCTACTTCTTTCGCCAGCTGCATATTCCTCTTCAACATTACCAGAACGACCATGTTGCAATCCTATTCCATATTCCTCAGAAACACCTCTGTGTATTCCTCTTCCAAGACCATCCTCCCCACCACCAGGTATCCTACGATAGCCCATACCATAGCCTTCGTCAACATTACTAGGTGGCACTCCCTGGTAACCTCTTACAAACTCTAGCCCCAAATCAGATGAACCAATCTGAAGTCCTCTAGCAAGGTCTTCCCTATTGCTAAGTCCTTGATCATATACCCTCCCGAAACTCTCTGGGCTATTGATAGGTAAAGAACCCTGGTCTTGAAAATGATCTGAATCTTTATCCTTTCTAAGTTCCATTCTCTTCGATGGTGGTGATGTAGCAGGTCGTTCTTTTTCAAACCTACCCTTGTCAGGCCTCTCTTTTTTAGATCTGTCTTTATCACGTCTGTCTGTTTCATGCCTACCTTTCTCATATCTCCCCTTTTCATATTTTTCATTGTCTACTCTGTCTGTTCTTTCTCTGGATGGTGACATTTCCTTCTGATTTTTCTTACGCCCACTTTCATCATCATGGCCTCCTTTGTCCTGTCTCCTTGCATGATTCTGCTCCAAAAGTTTAGCTGGACGATCATTGGCATGATCATAAACATCAGAGTCCTTTTCCTTTTGAACTTCGTAATTTCTATGACTAAAGCTATTATCTTCGTGATTCATCTTATCTGCACTATGTCTATTGTATGGGGATTCTTTGTGTTCCTCTTTAATTTTGAGGGATGAACCATCTTTCCATTGTAACTCATCTACTCTTTGTACCGAAGATAGAGATTCAAGTTTTGATTCTTTCTCATTTTCTTTGTAATCAACCCCATACAGGTTTACAGTTTTTGTGCCAAAGCCAGAATCTTGCTGATCTTTCTCAGAATGTTTTTCTAAATTGGCTTTCCCTTCAACTGTCTGAAAAGCATTTCCTTCTCCATTGAGAGGCTTTGTCTCCAGAACATCGCTCTGAGCTGTTACCATATTTTTCTCTAGTGCCCCCTTACCATTATGTCCCTGCTGTATTGCTATTGCCTTGTGTGGTGCAGTCCAATCTGGTCGACTCCATAGAGAAAGTGGTGGTGCCACCAAGTTCCACTGGCTTAGTATATTGTCATCCGTATCAACAGAACCGGGGATAAAAAATGACTGTAAACAAACACAATAATTATCAAGGAATAAATCTAAAATGGGAGCAAAATTGCCTAAAATTGTGCAATATATTGTCCAAAGTTATTAGAATCAAATTTCTCTGTGCCTAACTATCGTCAATGTACATAATGAAGCACATTTTTGTTCTATTGAAGTTTGTAGAAACACCTGGCCTCTCAAAAGATCTGGATCCTCCCAAATAAGATCATATTTATTTCCTCCCATTTTCTCATCAAGTCTGTTCAAGCAAAGTTTGAAACCAAGGAATGTCATATCACACAGAAAAAAATAACAAAGATTGACCACATAATTGATTCAAGATGTATATATTCTGTCGTATTCTATATGTTTAAAAATGTAATAGGCTTTAATTACAAGATTTATAGTCTAACTCCATTTCCCTATAGTTCTGCATGAAAAGAGTTCATAGTTTAATACCCTTCTATAATGAAAGATACTATACCTCTGTGTTTCTTTTGGAACAATAAGGATGACCAACTTTGGTTTGAACTCCAAAGCCTTGTTAATAAATTTGTTTGCAAGAGCAGCTTTAACACCAAATGGAGGATTCAACCCCATAATCTGGAAATAAATTCAAAAAAGACAACACAGATTACAAGAAATTTTATTGAAAGGCACAATTTGCAGATACAGGATTCCTCCCCGATAACCACCTATAGATTTAATCTGCACAACTTAAAAAGAAGGGCCAACAAATATTATTTTTGGTTGATAGTTGTCTTTGCCATCTTGTTAAACAGCAGGGCACGTGAAATCATACTTACCAATCTGGTACCTGTTGGTAATTCATCTTTACAAACAGTTAGCCAATCCCGCTTCTCAAACTCAAAATCATTCTGTAAATGTCACGGAAAATGTATCCATATCAGACTAACTGTGTGACTGACTTCAAAAATGAATTTCATATTTTTGTCAAGGGCCAACATCTTTGTGCCAAATTTTACATGCTCTCAAAAAACACTAAAACAGCAAATGCAGTTCATTCCCAAAATAAACTTGGCAAGGAAAGCACCTAAGAACACAATTACTAAGATAAGAAACACACGTCCAAATTCTTACGACTTGAGACCACACATTTAAAGTTTTTGAATTGTACCTCTACACAATAAATTACATGTGTTTTTATACATGCCAATTACTATGACAAAACACCTATTTATGAAGAATTGTGATTTATCAAAAATTTCCGTCCTCATAACTTAAGTTACCAGAGTATTGATACCAATCAAAAAGTCCAGCTTCTAGTCATGGAGATCGAAGGCAAATATTTCATTGCAATATCTAGATCTTTTTGTTTTCAGACAGGAACCAAAAGCATTTCCTTATTTGGAAAACTAGTTACAGTATCAAACTCAGATCGAATCCTGGTGGGGCATAACTTCTATCATATTTATGAGTCCTAACTTCTGCAATGGAAAATTCAACTGATATGATGTAAACCAGAATGTGAAATCATAAGCACGTTATAATTATGGAATATGCACATAGAATTAATAATTAAAACAAGTTAGTCTAACACATAAATTTGATGTAGTCCTAGCATAATAGACCTGAAAATTGAAATGCTGTAGAGAGAATGGTGCAAAATCCCCATCCTAAGGTATTATCAGAAAGATATTTATTGATTGATTTATGTAAACAGTATTGTTGATTGATCATTGTAGAGTGAATAATGCAGCATGTTTATATCCCATACATGCCTCTTCACTAAGGTAATGTTTATTGATCATATTAAGTTATTTTCAGTTATTGAAGATTGTAGTAATATTAACATTTATCACTACTTTAGATGCACACAACAATATGTTTGTTGATTATTTACCTCATTATATACATCTCTGAATATCCATTGGTTTTCATTAAGATATGTACATAATTTCTGGTATGAAAAGAAGGGACAGAGGCGGGGGATTTTTTTCTGAGGTGTTTTCTGTGGATCAGAGGAATTTTTGCTATTTTGCACAGTAGACCCACAGGTCAGGGTCATCAAAGTAGGATAAATGTAAGCGTGGTTGCATTGCTGTGGGGGGAGGATGAGACTTCCCCCATCAAATATTTCAGGTTTTTTAATAACTGCTCAGAAGGCTTCTTACTGGATGAACTCAAAAGATTCCTGAGAGGTAGAATGCATTTTAAGCTGAATCCAGTGGTTATGCACAATGTATGTCTGCAAACTAACAATGCAGTTCGCAGTTCGCATTGTGGAGTCGAATATAAATGCAATGAATGCAAGTGTTTTTGAATCAGAGATTCTAGTTTAGTTTGCAGGCTTATTTGCAATTGCTTTATGACCCAGTTAGTGAACCCCTATGTTGCATGGGGACCCGTGCCCCCAAAAAAAACCCACGTACCCGCCGTCCCCGGGTACGTGGGTTTCTCCATGGTACAGAGAGGAGTTGTTGAGCTCCAGTACATATCCACAGATGAGAAAATAGCAGATATTCTCACCAAGCCTCTGTCTAGAGTGAAGTATGAGTACTTCAAAGACAAACTTGGCGTGATGCAGAATGTCCACCCTCGTTGAGAGGGAGGTGTGATGTTTCTCCTCCAGCTGGCTTGCCCCTTTGGCCAAGGGTTTCCCAGATCAATTGTGTGAGGTGACTAATGGAGTACAAGTCTTTCCTATGCCATGTGAGGTGGCTAGGTGTGAATAAGACTTGTATCAAGTCTTGCCTACGCATGTGAGGTGGCTAGGTGTGAATAAGACTTGTATCAAGTCTTGCCTACGCAATGTGAGGTGGCTAGGTGTGAATAAAACTTGCTTCATAGCCTTTCCTACACCACACAAGGTGGCTAGGTGTGAATGGGGCTATGGTCGTAGTCTTACCTACACCATGTGAGATGGCTAGGTGTGAATAAGAGTACTGGGAGAAGAGAAACATCACGACCTGGTCCAAGTCTTGCCTACGCCATGCAAGGTGGCTAAGTGTGAATGGGGCTATAGAGGCAGTCTTGCCCATACCATGCGAGGTGGATAGGTGCAAATAAGACTGTGGGAAAAGAAGAAGAACATCATAGCACAGTCGAAGGACTATGGAAGTAGTTGTGTACTACTAGACAATATGGCAACAATTGTGTACTATTGGATA
>CBVK0101922334.1:0-10510 GCA_900067695.1 Picea abies
AAGGTAAATAAGTAGGGGTAGGACCGAGCTCAGGCTCATAGGTGCCGAAGAAATAATCTTCGACACAGACAGACTCCGAAAAAGAGGAGGAGACACAACCATTAGAGCTCAAGAAGAGGACACTATTGATATTATTGAAACTGCTAGAGAAAGCCCTGTTGAAATGTAAGGATGTTAATGAGATACTTTGCACTACACTCATTACAGAACCAATGGCCAAGAATTTCATAACAAGGTTCTCCTTGAAAAATGTTTTGAACCCCCAACCCCTCTCATCAACCATCCCCCACACTCGCTCAATGCTCTGCGTAGCCTCCATCATACATATTTCAGATGACCCTGATCCTGACACCCTTCTATCCAAAATCATCATTGAATACCCTCCATCACCACCAAAACCCCTATCGCCACCCCTAGAAACCACCAGTCCCCCAGAAACCATCGATCCAGAGCCCATGCATCTCAATCCCCCAAAACTACTAGAGCCAGAACTCCTAGAAACAAGCCCAGAGTTACCTGAGAAGAGAACAAAACTTCCTTGTCCAAATCCAGAAGTATATAAACAGTGACTTCTCCCCCAGAAACCATCGATCCAGAGCCCATGCATCTCAATCCCCCAAAACTACTAGAGCCAGAACTCCTAGAAACAAGCCCAGAGTTACCTGAGAAGAGAACAAAACTTCCTTGTCCAAATCCAGAAGTATATAAACAGTGACTTCAGCTGATTGGCCCGAACCCTAAATCCCGGGACCAAGAAATTGTACCTTTTGTGCAGTAGAAGGACACTCAAATGGTAGAGGAGCTGCAAGATCAAAGTCCCTAGCTCATTTTCTCAATGACCAAGGTTGAGGGTTCCATGGGAAGAACAACTCTGGAAGTGGAGGAGCTACCAGAGGTTCAGAAGGAACCAGAGTCAACCTCTGGGAAGAGTGCAACATGAGTACCGGAACAGATGGATCTAGTTCTCCAGAACCCTCAGCAATGCACAGATTTGTTGCAACTCTGCCTGGCCAAAATAGAGGTTCTAACACTCTTTCCATCATCGTTAAGGTTGAGGCTTGTGACCATATCATACACAAGAGAAGAGGAGGTAGAGACTCCTTCAGAACATTCAACGTCCAGTGGAATTCCAATGCAGGTTAGAGCACTCAAGGACACAACCCCTTCTTCGACTAACTTTTCACAATGGCCAACAATGCACTTAGTCAGAATGATAAGAGAATCAACTGATCAATTGGAGCAGAGGCTCCAGCAATCCGAGACGTCTACATATTTTACAAGGGAGGAAGCGATCCTTGTGCAAGCATGTATAAAAAAAGAAGAACACCTAAAGATCCAAGTGGAGCATAGATTGGAAAGAGTTCAGGAAAGTCTGATTGAAGCTTGGCTAGAAATTCATAAGGGGACACCCTAACTTCTAGAATCCAGTAATGCAGCAGAGTCAAAGCATCAGAATGAATTGCTCCAAGGAGCATGGTCACAATTTTCCATTCAAGCTAAGAATTTGGAAGTGCAGTTGCGGCAGAATCAGTAAGAAGCAGAGAAACAGCCTTAGAAGCTACAGGAGAAAATGGAGAATATAGTTCTAGAAGGAAACATTGCTCGAGCAACACTACACAAGCACACAGTTGAGTGCACAAATATTTTCAAAGAAGTCAGCGATTGGATGGGCATCATCGCTAGGCACAACCAGACCATGGAGGATGTATGCACTAGAATCCAGGTTGTTAACATGAGGAGCTGCAGACTGTCTCTTAAGAGTCAAATAGAAATTGAGGTTTACCCTCAAGAGCATTATGTTGTAAATCATGTGGCATTCTTCCCATGATTTCTACAGGCAAAAAGAAAATATTGGAGGCCTAAGAAGCTCAAGCACCCTCTCGACATATATCCCACTCACATTCCACTCTCCCTTACATGTCACTTCCTCCTTGCTTATCTCACCTCCCTCATTCCTCTGCCACCTCTGCCTTTCCTTGCCACCTGCAAATATCACATTGGTCACAGAAAAAGACCATTCATGGCCTCGAGGCATCAGGATGGACTCACATAAGTCATTGGCACTATATAAGAACATTTATGGGTGTCAGGCCCAATCCTAATCCCAATGAAGACATTTATTGAATATTGTGGGTAGAAGTTGAGACCTCGCCTCATCCCATAAATGGAAAAAATTACAAAGAGAAGCCATGAAGGCCCACTTACAATCCAAATCTTCCTTATGGGATTTTTTTCCTGTAAAGAAAATAATTATTCATGTCTTGCGTCTAACATAATGAGGTCTGCAGAACTTGACAGTGAAGGCACCGACTGAAGGATTTGAAGGAAATGATCTAATCACATTCTTGGTGGTTGCAACATTTTATTATATATAGGCAGTTTTGATATTTTGTTAAGGTCGATGGTTGAGAAGTTCTCCCGTATTGTAAATTTTTGATGAATCTTTTGGTTCTCTGGTTATGTATTTGGATCTGAGACTTCTTGTTTAATGACAGTCAACTTATTTTTTATCATATTTTCCTCTAATAATGAAGTGCCCATGATTGAAGGATTCACATGGATTGTTTTGACTGCATTGTAATGTATGTTTGATTGCAGTGTTGTTATTTATGTTCTTTCAGTTTCCTGAAGTTTTGAATCCAAGAGGATATTGCATTTGAATCTTTTCCTCCTTAGGTTGTTGGAAGACTTGATTTCTACGACAGAACTCCACACTCTCCTCACCAAATTCTTTCATCTATTCACACTTACTCCAACTAACTGACTGAAGTTAATTAAGACCTCACCTGCGTGTCCATACTGGTCCAGTTTTTTGAGTTAAAACGATATCATATTGATTTTGCACCCATTCGAACTCTTTAAAATCAACCTGTGATGTAAAACTATGATGGGTGGTAGGCTTACCTCCAACGTAATATGGAGGTAACTTCTAGTGCTAACATTTTTGTCGCCTTTGTCGAGGAATGAATTGAAGATATTTCTCTAGGATAGAACAACAAAGAAGCTCTGATTCTGAGGGTGAATCAGATATTAGTACCATTGAATATTTCAACTTGCACCTGGAGACTCCACTGTTTCAACTCCACTATTTTAGTTCTGGCTCCTAAAGGGAGACATACGAGTTCCACTTCACTGTTTCCTCTAGAAATGTCTAAATATGACCCAGAGAAAATTATCATAAAGGGAAATATCACTCAAAAAGGTACCTCTACTTTTGTACCAAGTTTTTTTGATAATTTGCATAATCCCTCTTTACAATCTCTAGTAACTATTTCTGATTCTCCTATTATAGAAATTGTTGGAGTTTCAAGAAATTTAAGTTTTGGGAGTTTTCTTGTCGATTTATCCCCTCCTATTCTTGGTTTGGAAGGATAAATATTTGACACACCTTTCTCCCTCGAATTTGTGAAGTGGAAGGAGAGATATTTGACCTTACAAGACTTTCCTACTCTTCCTCCTATTATAGCTGTTGTAGTTACAGAAGGGGAAACCTTTGTTACCTCTAGCCCCTCATATTTATCTCCTAACGTTCAACGTTTTCCTTTTTCTCCCAAAATAACAACCCTAGTCTCACCTGCTCGAACTCCATCTCCTCCTGGTTCTCCTCCACTTCACATCCAAATGGTAGGTGCTGATCCTCCTAGGAACACGATGGCTGAGATATTTGCTACTAGATACACCCCTCTAGTTTTAACTCAGCCTATGAATTCTCTCCTAGCCATAGAATACCTTAAGTACATGCCCCAGTTCACAGGGGAGGGAGACGTGACTGCAGAAGAGCACCTTGCATTCTTTTATATATTTGCAGAGATTTAGGCCATCGAAAATGAAGATTTGTGGATGAGAGTTTTTGTACAGATCCTTGATGGTGATGCTAGGGATTGGTTTAAGGACTTGCCTCCTAGATCTATTGACGAGATTGTTGCTCTGGATGATTCATTCTTAAGAAATTGGGGGAATAAAAAATATCTCCTTTATTATATTACAGAATTCGGGGAAATTAAGAGAGAAGAAGGGGAATCTGTTTCAGACTTCTCGAAAAGATTTAATAAGATGTATAAAAATATTCTAGCTGAAATCAAACCTACAGAAACCTCCGCCAAGATGACTTATGCTAGTGCTTTTGACCCTGATTTTTGCGTCCTGTTGAGAGAAAGAAGAGCTACCTCATTAGTTCATATGCAAGATGTAGCCCTTGAAGTAGAATCCAATATATTAGCGACTGACAAGATTAGGAGTAAGGATGATAGAGATAGAAGAAAGATGAGGTTTGAAACTTCAACCTTTGGTTCCTTTGCTTCCCACCCTCAAGTTGATGAGCTTACCTTTCCACTAAGATGGAGAAGGTAAAACTTGAAGAAAGACAGACCTATAGAAATACACAAAATGCTGATAACAGAGGTAAATTTAGGAGACCTACTAATTCCCCTCATACCATCAAAAGAGATCAGGAATAGGGACAGAGATGATCAGAAAATCCAAACTCCTCTCCAAAATAACCTGGTTAGTGATGAAGATGAAGAGGAAGAAGATATTGATCCTGAGATCCATTGCCTTGGAGATACCTCTTTCTCCCCTCATTTAACTCAGTTTGCATACAAAGAGGTCCTCATGAGTAATCAACTGAATGAGCTGAGTAAAGGGGAAGAGGCCATCCACACTCCAAACAGATATAATATGAGGTCCAAACAGAAAGAAGGGAAATATGAAATCCCTGATCGACCTACCAGAGAAGAAAAACCTGCTAAAGATATTGCAGACCGAAGCAAGGAAAATAAGGCACAGACCCCCCCACCAGTGGTCAAAAGTCTTGTTCCAGAAGTGAGAGAAATTCTAAAGGCCCCCTCAACTTTGAGCATGAAATACAAAATATTAGAATCCCTGTACCCATTTCAAAGATGGTCAAGCACAAAGACTTCAAAAGATTCCTCTCCAAAATGTTGCATCCCAAACCTTCGTCTCCTTACACAGACTCGGTTAACCTCCAAGATGAAAATCCAACTGTCATATTAGGGCCTTTGGTGAAGGAAAGAGATGACTCCTCCCCTCCCTTCTACACTTCATTGGACATCCATGATAAGGTACTACATAACTTATTAATGGATTCAGGGGAATCTCACAATCTTATGCCTAGTATTGTCATGGAAGAGCTCGGGTTGGAGGTGACAAAAACCTACCACAACCTATTTTCTTTCGACTCCAGGAAGGTGAAGTGCCTTGGGGTTATCAAATACCTGTCTGTTTCTCTGTTGCAGTTGCCAATGGAGAGCGTGGTCATGGATATCGTAGTGGTTGATGTTCCCCCTAAGTTCAGTATGATCCTATCTAGATATTGGATAAAGAGATTGGGGGGAACCCTGCAGATGGACCTTTCATACGCTACCATTCCTGTACTCAGGGGTGAACAAAGGAGACTCTACAGGGAAGAAAAAATTGCGTACATCATCAATGATGAAGAAAACACCACCAACCATCCTATTTTTTCTTTTGACACTGATTTAGGATCCATCATATTGCAGTTGATTGATACTCCTGAACCTCCTCTTGAAATCAGAAAACAGTCCATTAGTTTTTGTGAAATCCCTCCTCCAACTACCCGTGTTTGGAAGATGTTCTTTTTTAGTGCTGGAGTAGTCTTTGTTTCACCATGTCAAGAGACCATACCCTTGTCTTACAAATTAGAATTTGAAGCTACCAATAATGTGGCAGAGTATGAAGCTCTTTTTTTAGGTTTAAGGGTTGCAAAGGACATGGGGATATAAGAGCTATTAGTATTTGGAGATGCAGAGCTAATTGTTCATCAGATCAAAAATATTTATCAAGCTAAGTATGCTAGGCTCAGACCTATAGAAATACACAAAATGATGATAACAGAGGTAAATTTAGGAGACCTACTAATTCCCCTCATAACATCAAAAGAGATTAGGAACAGGGACAGAGATGATAAGAAAATCCAAACTCCTCTCCAAAATAACCTGGTTACTGATGAAGATGAAGAGGAAGAAGATATTGATCCCGAGATCCATTTCCTTGGAGATACCTCTGTGTCCCCTCATTTAACTCAGTCTGCATACGAAGAGGTCCTCATGAGTAATCAACTGAATGAACTGAGTAAAGGGGAAGAGGCCATCCACACTCCAAACAGATATAATCTGAGGTCCAAACAAAAAGAATGGAAATATGACATCCCTGATCGACCTACCAGAGAAGAAAAACCTGCTAAAGATATTGCAGACCGAATTAAGGAAAATAAGGCACAGACCCCCCCACCAGTGGTCAAAAGTCTTGTTCCAGAAGTGAGAGAAATTCTAAAGGCCCCCTCAACTTTGAGCATGAAATACAAAATATTAGAATCCATGTACCCATTTCATAGATGGTCAAGCATGAAGACGTCAAAATATGCCTCTCCAAAATGTTTCATCCCAAACCTTCATCTCATTACACAGACTCAGTTAACCTCCAAGATGAAAATCCAACTGTCATATTAGGGCCTTTGGTGAAGGACAGAGATGAATCCTCCCCTCCCTTCTACACTTCATTGAACATCCATGATAAGGTACTGCATAACTTCTTAATGGATTCAGCGAAATATCACAATCTTATGCCTAATATTTTCATGGAAGAGCTCAGGTTGGAGGTGAAAAAAACCTACCACGACCTGTTTTCTTTCGACTCCAGGAAGGTGAAGTGCCTTGGGGTTATCAAATACTTTTCTGTTTCTCTATTCCAGCTGCCGATGAAGAGCGTGGTCATGGATATCATAGTGGCTGATGTTCCCCCTAAGTTCGGTATGCTCCTATCTCAATCTTGGATAAAGATATTGGGGGGAACCCTGCAGATGGACCTTTCATACACCATCATTCCAGTACTCGGGGGTGAACAAAGGAGACTCTACAGGGAAGCAAAAATCATGTACATCATCAATGATGAAGCAAACCCCACCAACCATCCTATTTTTTCTTTTGACACTGATTTGGGATCCATCATATTGCAGCTAATTGATACTCCTGAACCTCCTCTTGAAATTAGAAAACAATCCATTAGTTTTTGTGAAATCCCTCCTCCAACTACCCCTGTTTGGAAGATGTTCTTTGTTGGTGCTGGAGTAGTCTTTGTTTCACCGTGTCAAGAGACCATACCCTTGTCCTACAAATTAGAATTTGAAGCTACCAATAATGTGGTAGAGTATGAAGCTCTTTTTTTAGGTTTAAGGGCTGCAAAGGACATGAGGATATAAGAGCTATTAGTATTTGGAGATGCAGAGCTAATTGTTCATCAGATCAAAAATATTTATCAAGCTAAGCATCCTAGGCTCAGAGCTTCCAGAAACGAAGTGTGGGACCTAGTTGACAGTTTCTTCTTGGCTTTCAACATTCTTGGCTTTCAACATTTCATTTATTCCAAGAGAGGAGAATACCATGGTTGATTCTTTGGCTGTTTTAGAAATCCATTTCCGAGTCCCACTGCCACCTAAACTCATGTATGATGTAGAGGTGAAATATAGACCCTCTATACCTGACAATGTCAAGCATTGGAATGTGTTTGAGGATGATCTTGAGATAAAAAAAAATATTGAGTCCGTTGATAAGTTCTTTGCATAACATATTGATCAAGATCATGATTTTGAAAGTAACCCTCATGCTGATGTATTTTTAAATAAAATTGCTAATCACCATATTGTTCAACTGCCTACCAACCACATTCCAAAGAGACTAGCTCCTTTGGAAATATTTTTTGATGGGAATGATGTGGTAGTAAAATTTAAAGGCTCAAATGATGATGATGATATAACTGAGTGCAATATTGGCATAGAGAAGGGCCCAAAATTTGTTAAGTTGTCAAGCAGCTTGTCAAGGGAACAAAGGGTTGAATATGCAGAGTTGTTAAAATAATTTGCTAATGTGTTTTCCTGGACATATGAAGATCTCAAAACATATGACACAAGTGTCATTGAACATAATATACCATTGAAGGAAGAGGCCAAGCCATTTAGGAGGAAATTGAGACAAATAAATCCTATGTTGTTGCCTATTATGGAGAAAGAAACAGATTTTGGATGCCCAGATTATCATCCCTCTAAGGTATTATGAATGGGTGGCCAACTTGGTCCTAGTGAGAAAGAAGAATGGAGAAATCAAACTTTGTGTCGATTTCAGGAACCTGAACATAAGCTCTAAGAAGGACAATTACCCCCTACCAAAGATGGAGCACATATTACAAAGGGTAACAGGTGCATCTAGGATGTCCATGATTGATGGATTTTCTAGCTACAATCAGATATCTGTCTTGCCTGAAGAAAGAGAGAATACAACCTTCACTACCCCTTGGGGAACATTCATGTATGCTAAGATGCCCTTTGGTCTGATGAACGCAAGGGAAACTTTTCAGCGAGCCATGGACATAACATTTATTGGGGAACATGACAAGTTTGTGGTCATCTATTTGGATGACATAACAATGTTCTCACAATCTAATAAAGAACATCATGACCATTTGAAAAGGGTCTTTTTGAAATGCAGAAAATTTGGTCTCTCTTTAAATCCAAAAAAGTCATTAGTTGCCATGAAAAAGCGGAAACTGTTAGGGCACATTGTGTCAGTTGAGGGGGTAAGGATTGATCTAAGAAGGCTAGAGGCTATCCAAACTTTTTCACTCCCTAGATCCAATAAATAAGTTCAGTATTTCTTTTTGAGAAGGCTTGTTTCAAATTTTTCTGAGTTGGTGAAGTTTATCTCAACCATGTTGAGGAAAGGAAATGAAATCAAATGGACTTTTGAATCTTGTAACTCTTTTGACCAAACAAAGAAGGCCTTGAATGAAGAACCTATGCTCATCAGTCCTAACTACTCCAAGGAGTTTTTGATTTTCTCTTTTGCTTCATTTGACACAATAGTAGCTATTTTATTGCAGAAAAATGTCGAAGGGTTAGAGAAGCCCATTTCCTTTTTCAGTAGGGCACTGAGAGACGCTGAAATAAAGTATGACATCATGGAAAAGAAGGCCTATGATTTGGTTAAAGCTCTCAAATCTTTCATAGTTTATGTGCTACATTCAAAATTCACTGCATATGTCTCTTCAGCCTTGGGGGTTAAAGGTCAAGGTTTAGCTAGGTTGCTAATTGAATCTAATTATAAAGACTTGGGGGTAAATTTCATCAACAGTTGTTTAAAGAATCAACAAGCTGATTTATCTGATGAACATCCTAAAGTCACACCCCCGTTGGTAGGATGCTCTTGGTACAAAGACATTATATTTTTCCTACAGAAGTTACAGCCTCCTGATGGCACGGGGAAGAGAAAGGTAAGAGATTTAAAGCTCAAATCAATTAAATATTGTCTGATTGATCATGTTTTATATTGGAGTGACCCTTTAGGAGTTCTTTTGAGATGTCTAGACCCACAGGAAGCCTAAAATATTATGTATGATTTTCATGACAGTTTATGTGGGGGGCATCACTTCTATTATGTATGATTTTCATGACAGTTTATGTGGGGGGCATCACTTCTGGAGAACCACAACCTATAAGATTCTCAGGGCTAGTTATTTTTGGCCTAGTCTCTTCACTGATCTTTTTACTAAGATTAGGGCCTACGTTAAGTGTCAAAAATTCTTTGGAAAGTAGCAGTTCAAGTATTTTCCACTGAAGATTGTGGTAGCTTCAAGACCCTTTCAGCAGTGGGGCCTAGATTTTATTGGGGAAATTCACCCTACTTCAAGTGGTCAGCATAGATGGATCTTGACTGCCATAGATTAATTTGCTAAGTGGATAGAGGTCATCCCCACAAGAAATTCTTCTCACAAGGTAATCATTGGGTTTCTTGAAGATATTATGACAAGATTTGGTTGTCCAAACAGAATTGTCACTGATAATGCTGCATCTTTCAAAGCCGAACCATTGATTAAGTTTTGTGAACAGTTTGGAATCACATTGATTCACTCTACTCCTTACTATCCCCAAGGGAATGGACTCGCAGAGTCCTCTAACAAGAGGCTTATTAAGATCATCAAAACACTGTTAGAAGACAACAAAAAGGCATGGGATTCAAAGCTTAAATTTGCTTTATGGGCTGACAGAGTGACAACAAAGAGATCTCTTGGCATCTCTCCTTTCTAGATTGTATATGGAGTTGAATCCATTTTTCCTCCTCAACTTGCCTTACCGGTGGAGAAATTCTTTGAAGACTACCAGGGAGAACCAAATGATATGATTAGGAGAATACAAAAGTTGGTAGAAGTGCAACAGACGAGGGAGAAACGACTGGACAAAGAATATGATCATCAACATGAGATCAAGCGAGCCTTTGAAAAGAAGGTGAACAAAGAGGATTTGCAACTGGGAGATCTAGTACTCAAGTGGGATGCACCTAAGCAAGATAAAGGAAGGCACAGTAAATTTGAGGCCTTATGGATCAGCCCCTTCAAAATTTCTGACATTTTTTCAAATAACACTTACAAGTTGCAGGATTTGGAGGATGCTGAAGTTTTTGGTATCCCTGTAAATGGGCATTTT
>CBVK0101922339.1:0-18692 GCA_900067695.1 Picea abies
GTAGTGACTTTGCATGCAACATGCAAGATGCCATCTCCTTTAGAGATCGTTTTTTCTGCTCATCAACTCCATTTTGTTGTGGAGTATAGGGAACTATATGCTTCAACTAAATCCCTGTCTCATGGAAAAGTTTTTGGATCTCATGATTCACATACTCTCCCCCGTTATCAGTTCATAGGACTTTGATCTTCTTTTCAGACTGTGTCTCAACCAAGGCTTTGAAATCTTTGAGGTGTTGAAAGACCTCAAATTTTTGCCTGAGAAAGTAGATCCAAGTAAAACATGAGAAATCATAAAAAAAAATGAGAAAACCCCTCACTTCACTGATGGATGGATGTGGAAAAAGACCCATAAGGTCACTATGGATCAGATGTAAAGGTGCGGAAGCTCGCTGAGACTTTCCTTTGTCGAATTTCTCTTGAGGGTGTTTCCCGAGAACACATCCCTCACATACTCCCCTAGAGAAATGGATGTCTGGTAGACCATCAAATAATCTGTGCTTGCTAAGCTGTTTCATGTATCTAAAATTAAAATGTCCAAACCTTTTGTACCATATCCTACTAATTTCATCAGCATGAGTAAGTAGTAAAGTAGAATCAGGTTCAATGAATTCAGAAAATGTATACAATCTAGACTGATGATTTACCTCATCAGTAGAAACCATGGAGTTGGTTTTCATGTCGTATATGTCCATGTCATTTGGTGTGAATACAAATTTATTTCTGGTGCTAGAATTTGTCATCTGATATATGGGGAGACGATTGAAAAAAAGTTTGGGAACATGAAACATGTTCTCGAAGCTTCCATTGGTGAGTTCAATCCTTCCTTTGCCGGTGACTTCGACATAAGAGTTGTCCCCCATCAGAATAGGAGGACCTTTGCATGCATCCAATGAAGAATAGACTACTTCTGAGGAAGCCATGTGATGTTATTCTACTGAATCTATGATCCAAGCATCGGGAGAGGAGTTGATGGCAATCAAGGCATGGCTAGAATTTCCTTTCTTGGAATTCAGATCTTCTGGCTTCTTCTTCTTTGCACCCTCGGGGATGCGATCTCCAAGGTTGTTTTGCTGAAGTATTTGAGACATTAGATCTATTTTTTTTTTCATGCATGTGAATTCTGAATGGAATCCTTTGTGACAATATGTGCATTTCTCTCACTTTCTTCCCTTTTCTCCTTTGGATCCGGAGGCATCGGTGAAGGGTTTTATGTACCCTTCCTTCTTCGTATGTGCATGAGATTTCCTCTTATATTTATCTTTAGATTTCTGAGATTTGTGGCTACCATCATGCACAATGAGTGCAGGAACCCTTGGGCCTTTGATTGTGCCCATGTTGATGAGCTTGGCTTGCTCTTGTGTCAAGGATTCGATAAAGTCCTCAAGAGAAGGCATCTTCTAGATGGCTCTAGAGGTGAATATGACAGTATGGAATGTAGATACGGATACAAATAATTCAGGACCAATCTTGGAGATAATGGTGAGAACCATTTGTTTCTCCTCCTTCGATTTATCAACCCCACAAGCTTTGAGTTGCGACAGTAAATCCTTGAATTTTGTAAAGAAATATTAGATATTCTCGAAGATTTTTGGATCCAATGTGAGCAACTCCACCTCCAAGATGTGTCGCCTCATCTCATACTTTTTTCCAAATATCCATTCCAAGATGGTCCAGGCTTCATTGGGAGTCTTACAGGAAGATATGTGAAAAAGGAGATCGGGAGAAATAAGACTACAAATTGCTTCGAGTGCCTCATCCATGCGATTTAAGTACTTGGATTTTTCTATTGCTGATGTCGGATCTGGATCTATATTCATGGTTAACTTGTACAACCGTCTGGACTAGAGATGTATGGATATTTTCTCCTTCCATGAAAAATAGTTGTAAGGTGTAAGGATGAATTCTTTTTGGAATTCCATCTTTTTCGTTGTCTTCAATCTTTTGTACCTGCAAAATTTTTTGGTGTAGATTTTGCTTAGTAGTCTGTCGGCTCTGATACCATGTAAATGTGTTGAAACTACAAAGAATAGATCTAACTAAACAATAATACACACATTTTTAGAGAGAATTGGAGAAATAAGAAGAAGGAGAGAAAGAATCAAATAATTCTCATTAACCGTTGTGAAAAATGAATAGTTTACACATGATATACTCTGTATAACTCAATAAGTTCGACTTGAGGTGAACCAATGTGCCATAGTGGTGGTCTAGAGTGATCTAGACACACACCAACAGTTACAAGAGTGAACTGACACCTACTCTAGTCTCTGAGGTAGTTACGGGAGTGAACGACCACCTAGTTGAGTTAACTATTCAACTGGTCTTCAGTTTACTAACTGAACATAGAGTAGTGAGGAGTTAACTCATGGAATCAAGGATAATGTGCCACTTTGGTGATGATACCAAGTCAAGTTCGAATTAGCATGGTGATTATCCCAATGTTGCATGGTGATGATCCCAATGCAACATCTAAACTCAACTCNCAAACTGAAGTGTCAACTAAAAGAGAATATTCTCCAGGTGGAATATTCTCTCCTAAAATATAAGAGACTAGATAATGACTAATTATGAATAATAAACAAGTAAAAACCTTACAAAAAAGAAATTCTAGGTGTGTGTGAAGTAACTCCAACAGAGGTGTGGGAGGAGGGGATAGTGGGGCGAGGATAGGGAGAAGGGGGGAAAGGAGGGGGTGAGGGAAGCCAATATGATAGAGGGGTTGTTCTCACTCATTGAATTTGAGGTCTTCAGGTTCCCATTTTTGTTGAGAATAGTCTCCTCGATGTCTTGCTTGATTCTATTCCGAATGAGGGAATGTTGTTAAGACTCATCTATGAAAATGTGTTGATTCCACTCCTTCTAGATCTTCCATAAAATGGATCCTGGGAATCACTACCATATACAGTTGAGGATGGGGTTATTGAAGTATTTGCCTCACTAGGAGGAGATTGTTAATTTGACTAAAGATTTGATGCAATCAGTTTGGCGGAAGGAGATGGCTATTTGATCCCATAGAAAAGTTTTGAAGGAGAAGGAGTTTAGAAGGTGTTCCATGGATTTCTCTTCCTGAAGGCACAACACGTAGAGACCAGGGCCAATAAAGCCTCGAAAAAGAATATGGTCCCAAGTGAGGATTTTTTTGTTTGCAACTTGCGAGAGAAAGGTTTCCACTTTTTTCTAGAGGTTTGACCTCCAAATTTTTTCCCATATATCATCAGAGGGGATAGTTGAATAATGAGAATATAAATGATAAGCTTCTTGAAGAGTGAAGCATCCTACAGGATGATATCCCCATCTTAGTTTTTCTAGCTGAGAAGAGAACTTTATTTTCTTGTTACTAGGATTTGAAAACATGGAGGAGAAAATATGGTGGTCCTTTAGAGGGAGATGATTAGGATCTAGGTTCCATGAATGCCATTCATAAGAGCTCGAATCGAGAAGCCAATAATGTTGAAATTAATTTCCCTAAATTGCTTGAAATGTACCTTTTAGAGTGGTGAACTTTGGATATTTTTGAAGAGAAGGAAGTTGTTTCTAGGAGTTTTCCCAAAATAGGGCAGATCAACCATCCTGAATTTCTAATAAGTTATGCAGTTGGATCAAAGATCTATTTTTATGTAATTGGATTAGGGATCTAAGTTATGCATACCATATGAGGGAGCCTAAGTGCGCTTTTTACATTTGTATGAGCTCAGATGGGTTGATGTGATATGCATATTTATGCTTCTATAGGTGTCTCCAAAATTCCCCTTTGTTTTGAATCCAGTGCCACCAAGGTTTGGCTTGCAGGGTGCTGCTCAAGATCTCAGGTTCTCTCATCCCTAGACCCCCTTTTAGTTTTGGGAGACATAGGGTATTCCATGCAATCAATGCCCATTTCTTTGACGACTGAGCACCCTACCACTGTAAATTCTTTGGATTTGTCTGACTTCTTTGAGGATACTCTTAGGGGCTATCAGGGAAGAGATAGATACAAAGGGATTGACTGAAGGAAAATTTTGAGTAGGACTAGATGACCAACTATATTTAGGGGATAGAATGTCCAACTAAAGAGCCTTTTGTTGAGTTTCAAAAGTAAGTCTTCCGTGGCACTACTGCGTAATTGATCGAGATTTCAGATGCTTCCATGAAGTCATTTAGAACCCTCTTAAAGGCTCTTTCCTCCATAGCAGAAGGGACTCCCATCAACATGGTATCATAAACAAATTGGTTGTGGGAAAGGGGGGAGTAGAGTGATGAAGTTTCAAGCCTTGAAGATTTTCAGAAGAGATGGAAGCCTTGAGGCTACAACTTGACCCTTCATCCATAATAACAAATATAAAGGGATAGAGGGGGTCACCTTGTCTGATGCCTCGAGAGGGGAGGAAAGGGGAGGAGGGTGCTCCATTGATAAAGAGAGAGAAGAAATAAGAGAATATGAGAGTTTTGATCCACTTAAGCCACTTAGAATGAAATCAAGAGGAGAAGAGGATCTCATTGATGTATTTCCAACTGAGTTTGTCAAAATATTTGGACATGTCCAATTTGATGAGCATTCCATGGGTTTTGGTGTTTTTTAAAGAGTGCACTACCTCAGGGGAAAGGATGATTCTATTGAGAATTTTCTGACCTTGCACATATCTAGATTGTTCAGGGGAAATTAGGTGGGTGTTGAGATAAATTCCCTCTTCTAAAATTTCCCTCCCCTTTTCTATTTTCCCAACTCCTTTTGTCCATTTCTTTTCCCTCTTCTATACTTACCCGAATTCCCCTTTTCTTTTCTCCCTTTTCTTTTTCCTTTCTAGTTACTATACTTAGTCATTTTTCAAACACAACAGGTTCGCGGGTTGGTGGAATCAGAGATCTTCATCTCCATCCATACTCCCATATCATGAGTCTGACCAACCGTCGTATTATCCTATACTTAACCATTTTTTGCAGTCGCAGATTCGCGAGTTCAAGCTATCATATTACAAGTTCCACAATATCCATTTTCCACCCAAAGATCTACGATCTACATTATGACCGTCAGACTTGTCATGGGTACTAAGCTCCTAAGTTTTTCATTTCTCTTGTATCCAATTCCGACCGACTGCTCCCAACACTTAACCAATTTTCTATCATTCACAACCACAGGTTGGCGGGTTCCCAAGTTGGTACGTTCAAAAAAGTTCCCAAATCCTAATTGCTCTCATCCATCCCCACCACCTTCGTTCTTTTCCCAATATGCATTTAATATGGTTTAATGCTAATAACTCATCATGCAGGTTCCGTAAGGATCCTCATTAATAAATGAAGGGCTCGATGAGATTTCTCATAAAACCACATTAAAGAATGATTTGTGAAAGATTATATTATCTCTCTCAAGTGCTTATTTCAAATATTATCTGGATTAAAAGAACGCTCTCATCAACTTATGGAAGGAGCAACTTGACAATAGTTATGTGGAGATACTTTGAATACTTTTCGATGTGAGGACTAGAACTTTCAGTGGTCTAGAGCGTAGTCTTACTATTCATCCCCTTTTGCTCAGAAGGAAGTGATATGGACATCTAGAATTTCTCGTGCAAGGTGTGTCCATGAGTTTTTTGAATGCAAGGAACTAGTTTCCTGGTGCACTGAGAAATACATACTGAGTCAATGAATTATTCAACTTCAATACCATTCTCCCATCTCTCTTTTGCCTCAAGTGTTCCATAAAATTTGAAGCTCCCAAAGCCAACACTTACCTTAAAAGGAGAGGATTTCAGGGATTTCCTGAAAAAGCATGACAATGGCCTAGACCTCTTGCTCGAGTTCCTGGATAATCCCACAGTTGTCCCTGAAGACATAACCAGGTTGCAGGTTGACTCGTTCAAAAACCCCTTTCGGGAAATTATTGCTTGGTTATTCACCAGGGTGACAGGACAAGAAAGTACTGCCATCATTTCCCGTATGATTATTTATATCTTACATTTTACACTCAAAGAGAAAGCTATTTTCGATTGGGGAAAATTGATTTCCATTGAAATCTCCTCCCAATTGTCACAGTACAAAAAAATACAAGAAATTATTTATGGCTTCTTATTTGGTGTTTGTGATATCATATTGCTATCAATTTTCAAAATTGTCTATATGTAAGAGGGTGAACTGTGAACTTGACCCAATTACCTTCTGGTACCAAGCATTGTGGAGAAACAAATCTTCCTTGCATTTTTATGAAGTTTTTAATGATTTTGTCTATGTTTTCAAAGGATTATTGTTTGGAAAAGATACCCCACAGATGTCTGACCAAGAAAATAAATTCTTGGATAAAAAGGGGACGTTGGAGCAAATAGAAAATCATAATGTTATTAGGATTTTCGGTTCTAAGGAAAATCCCTCCTTTATTCCATGCCATGTAACTGATAAAATGTTTGTTATGGAAGTCACAAGGTAGTATAACATATGGTTTCACTTTTTCCATGAGAAATGGAAAAAAAAAATCATACCCTTGCCTTGGAAAATTGGGGACTTTATAATTAGAAATATAAACAAAATCGATGAATTTGAGAACAACTTCCATAATGTGAATATGAAATATGCTGAAAAGATAAAGGGGTTTGACCCTAATGAAATTTCCATGGAACACATGCTAGCAGTAGGATTCAACAATTCATTTATCCATACTATTTTGAGTGAAGAAGAAGATAATAACTTAGGTTCTCCTGCTCGCAATGATGGTGACTTGGAAACGGTACTCAGTGCCAATGAGTTTTAAAAGCAGAGAGGAAAGGTTCCCAATGAGAAGAGTGCCTAGTCCCCAACTGTTACTCCTAAAACTAGAACTTCTCAGAGAAATTCTCTAGTGGCCCACCCATCTAGAGAAGTTACCAACACCAGTTCTAGCAGTGGAGGAGAAAATAATCCCCCTCCAGGAAAATTTGAAAGCTCACAAAAGCTTCTTGTTAGAAAGAAGAGGAAGAATATTGTACAAGAGGAGGAATACCACCGCATAGAGAGTGACATTAACAAATTCTCCCTTGAAGACATGGAGCTCAAGGAAGACATTGAGAAAATGTTTCCCAACATTGATCAGCCAGGAAACACGGCCCACCAAAATCCATCATTTGAAATTATTGAGAATGAGACCTTGGATGAAGAAGAGTCATTTGCGTTTCAGAGCATTGTCTTTGACAACGAATCTAAAAAATTGATTATTGAAAAAAGTGATATCAAGAATAAGAAAAGGAAATCTCATTCATATGTTGACCTAAGAAATATGTGGCCTTCCCAGATTTCTAAAATTCGTAGAGAAACTGGGGATGATCGGGAAGACTCCATTGATGGTCTTGAAGCGGAAAATACGAAATCAAAAGAAAGGATCAAGGAACTGGAAGACACCTTAATGCCTCTTCGACTTCTGGAAAGTCCTTTGACAATAATTAGACCCACCACACCCATTTCTAAATTAAAAGGATCTTCATGCCTTCTTACATCATCCAGGAGCTATGTGGAGAAAAATATTAAGAAAAGAATGGAATTCATCATAGAGGCATGGGAAATTTCGAAAAACATGGTTTCTTTTGGCTCAAGGGCGCATTCCTTCCATGAGTATTTTCAATTTGACCTAAAGAATGAAGAATCTTTTTACCTTGATGTTGTGATACCCTTTGGAAACAAAGTTTCCAACATGACATAACTAAGGAGAAGAGAGGACGATCTTCACTCTCCTCCAAGCCGGATCAAACAGTTGAGCACGTGCTGGAAAGAAAATATAAAACACTTGAATAATATCATTCAAGCATGCAACCAAGATATATCAAAGAGGGAACAACTATTCAAAAGGATCACATAGGTAGACCTAGATGGAAGCACTAACGAAGTACAAGACCCCAAGTTAATCCTCAACTCGTTGTTCCTAAAAAAGAAACAGTTTGACGAGCAATTTGATATTTTTAAAGGGTTGTCAGTTGAAAAGTTCAATGGTATACTTGAGTAGGATGAGGCCAACATAGACAATTGGTTAGTGGAATACTCCGTGAAAAATCAGAAAATTGAAGAAGCATTACATGGCATTTCCCTTGATCTTAGAGACTTGGAGGGCGAATTGTTCAACATCAAAATCCGGCATGAAATCAACATGGCACCAATGAAAGGTTATATCGAAGAATGGTTCAATAAAGATATTGATAAATTGACCAATGAGGGGCAAGAAATAGTTGAGATGGTTCCTGTAACCATTGATGAAAACAATAAAAGGACATCAAAAAGAAAGTGAAGACAATGAGAGACCATCATAGTCTTTTTTTTCTACTTTAGCCCACCATCCTCCTTCTACGAGCTTATTTCTTGTATTTATTTTCTCTATGGTCCACAGGAGCCCTAATCCCTATCCTTAAGACAAACACATTTTAAATTTCAAAGAATATGTAGCAAACTATATATTTTTTAGAAATTTCAACAGAGTTACTTTGGGAACAATCTCAACTGTACTTTGTAACCCTAATTTAAGAATATAAAGTATTTGAGGTTCATCTATCATTATCTTTATTTGAGTTGCTCATGTTTCCACTATGTTAAAGTTCTCTTATGCATGCAAACCATCTTATTTTTATTTTTATGTGATTAGAAATCTTTAGTCAAACTATGATGGATGTGAGGAAATTTTGTCTATGTTTGTTAAATGTATAAAATGTGTGATTCTTGGTTCTTTCTTAGGAACATTCTTAAAAAAAAAAAAAACATTTTATTTCTTGTTTTATATTTCTTTGATTACCACGACAGACTTCTGCAAAGTCCCATATTCTAAAGAACCAAAGTCCCAAGAAAATATGAATTAAAAGAGGAGTACCAACTCTATAAAAAAACAGGGGGATTTATATCCTCGTGAGGTTGTCATTTAGGTCCTAACAATTTCAAGCATCAACAATGGGGTAGGAACAATTTAAGGAAGAGGGTTATGACCTTTGATATTATATTATATATTACATTACATAATGCTATAGGGTGAAACATATTGGGGTTAGACACCTTTTCTTCTTTGGGGACAATGAAAGGAATGTAGCATTTAGGGCTGGAAGGACACCTAAGATCCTTTGAAATTCCTTCACAAGAGCCCATGCATCAAGCTTGATCACTTGCCAACAATGATGGAAGAAGTCTAAAGTGAATCCTTTTGGGCCAGGGGCTTTGCTAGAGGCTAAGTTGAGGTTGGATTCTTCCACTTCCTCCAACTAAATGGGGCACATAAGGATGGAATTTTGTTCATCCGAGATCAAGCTGGGGATGTTTTTGGTAGTGGAATGAATTCCATTATTTCTCTAAGTTTAGGTTCAGTTAGAAAACCAAGAAAAAAGTGGTCCGTTCTTGTTCAATACCATTATGGGAAGCAACCTTGTTACCTTGGGTGGTTTTAGCGCCACCATTTTTCTTTCCATTTTAGAGTTGGTTTTAAAGTCACGTTGTGACCCATGCACCCGAACATGTGAAGTCAGGTACGTAACACCGTGAGTTTGAAGTCCATAAGTGTCTGGTTGGCCCTTGGAAACGGGAAGGGATGTCAGATTCAAAACTTTTATAAGAGGTACAAGTATGTCTTTTTCAAGAAAGTTGATTCCAGTTGAGAAACCAGTCTCTACGTGCCCCAGGTCGATTCAAGTGGTTAATAGAGGTCGCATTGCCAAGTACAATAGTTATTATTAGTTCATCATGGAGGCTGAGGGAATGAAAAATCACGACGTTTGTATCATGCATGCCCAACAAGCCTTATCACCTATATCCTACACGTGGGGATTTGCCATGGAAAACCTGCAACTTGAATTGGAACATCTTGTCACCATGAATTCGCTGTCCTCCAGTATGATTTCCTCTCCTGTACAATTCATTATAACTCTCAGATGCTCGACATTATCTCCAATCATAGAACCAAGCCTAAACTCTATTTGCAATTTCCCTTGCCAGTCCAACTTGTTTAGAACCTTCCCTCCTATGCATTTGTTGGATACACTGTAAGCATAATTCACCTTGGTTGTGCCATGGCGACCTCTGAGAATGCAAGGAAAGGCACGTGGAGCAACAAAACTACAATGTCCGAGCCCCAAAGAGACTGGGATTCATTTTCACCTGCGACAGGCATTCCCAAAGATGTGAAAGGAACTATTCTTTTACCTGCAGAGAAGACCAGATCAAATCGCGGAAAATATGAAATAAAGGGATTCACACAGGAAGGGAAGACAATAAGAGCCCCCTCTCCCCAAAAAAAAATTTCTTGGAGGAGGGGCAAGCCAAGGAAGAACCAGGAGATCATGGAAGATCAAATTTCAGAAGAACCATGCATCGGATTGATAGTTGAAGAACTACTCAGAGGCGTCATCGGGCTAGAAACTGCTGGGGGATCAAGTCGTGAAGATAGGAGAAGAACAAGGAAAGAAGATATTGCAGGAGAAAATGAGAAAGTGCCATCTCAACAACTGAAGCAAGCAAAGCTGGCTATCGCCGAACTCTATTAGGAAAAAATTGAATTAAGGAGACAGCTAACAACAAAGGCTACAGATGCATTCACAATGCAGGGTCATGAAGGGAACGTGGCATGGTTGAAAATGTAGCTCAGAGAGGCACAAGACACCATTGTACAACTGTGATAAACATAGAGACTGACGGAAGAAAGACATGTGAAACATTTATGACAATGCAAAATGACCGAGAAAGAAGACCAAGTAGCTCTCGCCAGCGCATAGGAAAAACAAGTTTAGTTGGTGCCCGTCTCTACACCTGCAAAAGACGAGACAAATACTGGAAATTTTGAATGATATGTTTCTCTAAAGAATGCTACCATTTTGATAACAACCATGGCGATCTAACAACTACTTACTGCGCACAGTTCTCAGAAAATTGTCACATCACAGAAATCCTAGCCGTTATTTACAGAAAACAAGCTCCTGACAGACACCTGTTCTCCAGGACACCTGCTTAAAGGGACACAATGACACATCTTTTCTCCATTCCAAATCCTGAAAGACAATCAACTCCCCATGGTGAACCTGGGAACAGTCATAAGTAAACATGCGTGATTATTGTCTATTTTTGGAAAACACTATTTGAAGACTCTCCAACACATGTTGCTCATTTTTCCTAGTTCTTAGGGTTAGCAGTTAGGAAACAGGGTAGCCCAAGTGGCACCCTCGTTTATATATTTCATCTTTTCTATGTAATCCAAGTTGGTTGGAAAATTTCATAGATGATAGCTATTGTATGTAATCTAAAGTTTTGACCGGAATTTAATGCAAAGGTCCTGTGACTTGATGAAAAGATTCTAGTTGTAACAGGTGGATGTATTGTGCTTCTTTATTTGCATATGTGATTTCATGTTATATTTATTTCATAACCCTTTATGTCTATTTTGTAATGAATTATCGAACCTGCAGATTCATTGTACAACGCCCCTTGTTCGTGCCAATTAGACAAAACCTTTTCCTCTAAAAGCTAACTCTGAATTCGCCCACAACGACGCTCCTAAGTTACTTCCTGTAATCTCTCCCACCACACATTATAGTTTTACACTGAAGGTTATTTCTCTCCTAGCCTTATCCTCTCGATTCCAATCACTTAGTCATTTGTCTCGTTTTTCCTCAGACAGACCCCATAGCCTAGGTCTTACTTTCTTGCACCAGTATAACCAGAACCCATTATATCATAGGTGACCTTTTCCTCTAAAAGCTAACTCTGAATTCGCCCACAACGACGCTCCTGAGTTACTTCCTGTAATCTCTCCCACCACACATTATAGTTTTACACTGAAGGCTATTTCTCTCCTAGCCTTATCCTCTCGATTCCAATCACTTAGTCATTTGTCTCATTTTTCCTCAGACAGACCCCATAGCCTAGGTCTTACTTTCTTGCACCAGTATAACCAGAACCCATTATATCATAGGTGTTAAATCTAGCCATTGTTTTCAAAGTCATGTCTCGCACAGAGAATCCGCCACTTCCGAGAGAGCCCACTCCAGATATTAAAGGCTAGTTTTGGATCTCAAAGTTGGTTGAGAAAGTTACCTTCATCATCTATTTATCAACCGAATATATTTATGGAGTGCTAACATTCTTGCGTCGTTTCCATGGAACAAAATTGAATAGATTTTCCCTGGGAGAACGAGAACGTTGCATTTTGACCCCTGAGGGTAACAGAGGGAAAAACATCCATACCGACTAAAATCCTTACCCTAGCGACTCGAATCCAAATAGACCAGTATCTCCAAGTAGCACAGTTTAGGAAACTTGGCTCCAAAGACAATTTAGACCAGAGCAAATCCTGATCCAAACCTCTCAGAGCCTGTGTATGAACCCAAGAAGATTATGATTATGTGCAAGGCTAGAGAGAAAACATTGAACCCATTCAATTACCTAGACATAAGCATGTCCTTTCCCAAATATGGTGCACAAAGCATTGACAACCTTGAGTTTCACGCATTCTTTGAGAAAACTCTATTCCGGTCAAAGTCAGAAACTAGTTTGGATGAGACTGTTTTCGACCCAAATAAATTATGATCCCTAGTATCAAATAATATCCCTCATAATCCGAATCCTCCTAGGGATATGGCCACCAAATTCTGTCCCCTCATCTTGCCTGCCCAATTGCATGACTTGCCTCAAAATTATAGCTAGAGGATCAGGCTCTACAATGCTGAGGGAAATGTTTCCGCTCAAAGGCACCTAGATTGGTTTAATGATTTCATTGACCTAGAGGAGGCGGACTATGAAAATGTAAAAATGAGGTTGCTCGTGCAACGCCTCTCGGGATATGTAAGAAAATGGTTCAAATCCCTCCCCCCCGTGAGCATTCGGGACTTCGCCGGATTCAAGACGCCATTCCTAGATAAATGGGGAGACAAGAAAAAACCTTTGCAATTGGTGATACGGTGAAATAACATGAACAAAGCACTGGAAGAGATGGTGCAGGAATTCTCAGCCCACCTTTTGAAGGTGTAAAACTCGATCCCTGTAGAAGTCAAGCCACCCCCTGGTGCTGCGCAGTTGTGGTACATCGATTCCTTCAAAAATGATTTCTCCCTATTGTTAAGAGAAACAAGATCAATGAATATAGATGCTATAATGAGAAATGTTGTTAAAGTTGAAGTAAACATGATGGCGTAGGGAAAAATAAAACCAAGGTTCAACCGAGGCGACAAGAGAAGCCAGGGATATGCACAACCATTGACGTCGCGGTCCTCAAACAATAAATTCTACATGATGATGAAGACCATGGAGAAGTTGATGGAGAGAATGTCCATGGGAAATAGACCTGTTGCTTGAGAACAGAACGACCCACCTCCCAGAAATCAGAGCCTCAAAACAGGTCAAATCCCTCAGATCAGAAAGAGTAAAGCGATCAAGGTGACCAGAAAATGAGACCTCTTTTCCAGAACAACTACGCAGATGAGGATTTCGACCAGACATTCGATGACTAGATGCATTTTTGCAATGATCAAAACCCGCGCATGTTCCTAACGAAGAGCGAGCATGATCATTATATGAGTAGGAACGAAGACTTTGTGCCAGAGGCTGATGATGATATGATACTCAAAACATATGATGCGCCCTCTTGGAAGACATAAGAGTTCAGGAAATACTATCAAAACGCCATCATGTAGTTCTAGAAGAAGTACAACCTCCATAGCAAAGACGTGCCTATCAAGCCATAACAAATGAACCCCATAAGGAAGCCTCGAATAGACACTCCTTCAACAAGCTAAACAAGGTTGGACAATGCGAATAAGGATGCAACAGAGAAATAAAAGTTGAAGGAGGAGGTCCCAAAGAAATCCCTTGAGATAGGACGGGAGGAGAGCGGAAAAGAGGTAGAAATTTTTTGTCCCCCTTTCAATTTTGAACATGAGATGGCCAAAATAAAAGTCTTTGTCTCACTCAATGAACTTATTAGAAAGGGTGAGTATCGGGAACAAATCATTAAAATGCTTAAAATGGGCGGGACCCTCGATACTTTGAATATTCAATATGATCACCCCACCATCCTTTTTGGTCTGCGCATTGAAGAGACAAGAGATACCGAAGACGTACCTCCTTTCTATGTCAGTCTGAAGATCAATGACATGAACCTGAATAACGCTATGCTAGATTTTGGTGCGTCGCACAACCTCATGTCGAAGGTGATCATGGACGAACTAGGTTTGGATGTCACCATGCCATATAAAGACCTTTTCTCCTTTGATTCGAGGAAAGTCAGGTGTTTGGGCCTTATCAAGGACCTAGTTGTATCGTTGGCTCAAATCCCCACTAAGAACATGGTCATGGACATGGTCATCGCAGACATACCCCCTAAATTTGGCATGCTTCTCTCGAGGTCTTGGGATGCGAAGTTAAAGGGAACGTTGCAAATCGATATGTCATACGCCACTATCCCTATTTTTGGCCATGACAGAAGGCTGTACAAAGAAGTGCTTTTGAAGTACATGGTAAACAGTAATATGCAACCACACAATAATCCCATATACGTCATCGACACCGAGGTGGGGTCTTCTATATTTTACAATGACCTAAATTTTGAAGAGGAAGAACCGACAATCATTATAACAACTGACGAGGAGATCGCGTGGGAAACAATAGAATGTGGCGACCCAAAAGACCACATGGAAAATAGGGTGTGGAACATGATTTTTGATGGTGCACTCAGCAGTGAAGGAGATGGGGTCGGCGTATGGGTGATTCCCCCTAAAGCAAGCACAAAGTTGTGTTCATACAAGCTCGCGTTTGAATGGACTAACAACATGGCCGATTATGAAGCACTCATATTGGGCTTACAAGTTCTGAAAGAATTGGGTGTGCAGAAGATAGCAGTGCATGGAGATTCCGAGCTGATCATAACGGGTGTATATCAAACCAAACACCTGAGGCTGAGAGAATACATGAATTTGGATTTGGACCTCCTCAAAGGATTCTCATAATATGACCTATCTGCTATCCCCAGAGAGAGAAATCATATCGCCGATGTGTTGGCCACCTCAGCCTCATTTTTTAAGATCCCCATCTTACCAAAGAAAAAGTATGAAATCGAGGTTAGGCAGAGGCCGACAATGCCTAATAATATCAAACAATAGCAAGTGTTCGATGATGAAAAACAGGTGGAAAGATTCCTCCTTATGAGCGACGAGTTCGCTAATACACACATTGACGAGGAATTTTGCGGTGACGAAGATGAGAGCGTGGATGCGCACAGTAAAAAAGACCCTTTCCAAAGCTAGATTGTGAGAAGGGACATAATACAATTGAAAAATAATATTATTCCAAAGGGGTTGGTGCCACTGGAAAAGTTGATCGACGAGAATGATGTGGCTAAGAACCACAAGATCACTGCAAGCGAAGACGACATGCAAGACTGTAACATCGAGACTAAGGAGAACCTGAAGACAGTAAAATTATCCAAGACACTCAGTTCAAAGGTCAAGAAGGACTATGTAAAGATCATGAAAGATTCCCGGATGTCTTCGCATGGAGGTACGATGACTTGAAATTTAATGACACGAAAGTGATCCAACATGTTATCTCTCTCAAGGAAGATTAGAAACCTTTCAAACAGAAGCTAAGACAAATAAATCCCATGTTGTTGTCGCTGATCGAGAAGGAGGTAAAGAATATTTTCAATGATAAAATTATTGTTTCTTTGAGATTCTCGAAATGGGTAGCTAATTTGGTACCTGTGAGAAAGAAAAGGGGTGAGATAAGACTGTGTGTGCGAAGCAGTCCATACAAGAATTTCACAAAGGGGACCGTGGAGGACACCACTATTGGAAGACCACCGAGCACAAAATCCTGAGGGTAGGTTATTAATGGCCTACAATTTTCGCTGACGTATATAAGGAGGTCTCCAACTTCCATGAATGTCAGATTTTTGATGAAAGAAGAAAGTTGCAGTGCCTGCCACTGAAGTCGATCTCAATCAAAGAACATTTTATGCAGTGGGGTCTAGATTTTATAGGAGAGATAAACCCGCCATTCTCTTCGCATTACAAATGGATACTGACGACCATCGACTATTTCATGAAATGGATAGAGGCGATCCCCATGAAACAAGATACTGACGCAGTCATTATCCAATTCCTGGAGACAAACATTTTGTTGAGGTTTGGGTGTCCCGTTAAGATCGTTACAGATAATGCATCCACATTCAAGTCTAAGAGGATGGAGAAATTTTTCTAGGATTATAACATAACCCTAGGGAATTCCATTGTGTACTATCCGCAAGGAAACGAGTTAGAAGAATCCCCGAATAAGAGCTTGACCAAGATTATCAAAAGACTCCTGCAAGAAAACAAGAGAGCCTGGAATAAAAAACTTATCTATGCGTTGTGGGCAGACCGGGTCACCACCAAGAAATATATATCAACATCGCCTTTCTAGATCGTTTACGGCGCAAACATAATTTTCCCTACTTCACTGGGACCACCCGTCAGGAAGCTGTTGCAAGAACAAGAGGCCGACCCAAATGTTCCGCAGAGGAGGATTAATCAGCTAATTCATACGTAGTAGGAGAGAGAGCAGGTGTATAATCGGTCATAACTCCATCATGAAAAGATAAAGAAAGCCTTTGATAAGCATTCTAAGCCATAAGATTTCCAGTTGGGTGACATAGTTTTGAGATGGGAGGCAAGAAATGAAGGTAAAGGGAAGCATGCAAAGTTCGACCAGCTTTGGACGGGTCCATTCAGAATATGCGATAATAGCAGAAAAAATGCTTATTTTCTAGAAGGATTAGACAGAGAAAGTTTTGATTGGGGCCCTGTAAACGACAGGTTCCTAAAACATTACCTGATGAAATAAAATCCGTTTAAGTCATTTCTCATTGTAAATAGTAATTTTATTTTGCGTCGAGTCTGTAGGTCAATAGAAAATTGAAGCCTGAAGTGAAGGCCTAAGTTTATGCTGAAGTCTTAGAACCACGTCGATAGGTTTAGTTTGTTTTTCCCAGTGTCTAGAGGTCAAATGAAGCCCAATGGTCAGACACATGGTCTACTGTTCTTTGCTACCTCACAGGAAGGATAATATCCCCGTTGGAGCCAGCTGTTAGCGCCACCATTTTTCTTTCCATTTTAGAGTCACGTTGTGACCCATGCGTCTGAACATGTGAAGTTGGGTACGTAACACTGTGAGTTTGAAGTCAAAAAGTGTCCGGTTGGCCCTTGGAAATGGGAAGGGATGTCAGAGTCGAAACTTGTATAAGAGGTATGGGTATGTCTTTTCCAAGAAAGTCGAGTCCTGTTGAGAAACCAGTCTCTACGTGCCCCAGGCCGATTCAAGTGGTTAATAGAGGTCGTGTCACCAAGTACAACAATTATTACATCATGGAGGCCGAGGGAATGAAAAATCATGGCATTCGTATCATGCATGCCCAACAAGCCTTATCACCTGTATCCTACACGAGGGGATTTTCCATGGAAAACCTACAACTTGACTTGGAGCATCTTATTGCCATGAATTCAATGTCCTCCATCATGATTTCCTCTCCTGTCTGATTCATTATAACTCTCAGATGCTATAAAGTCTCTCTAGTCGTAGAACCAGGCCTAAACTCTATTTGCAATTTCCCTTGCCAGTCCAGCTTGTTCAGAACCTCCCCTCCTGTGCGTTTGTTGGATACACTGCGCATAGAGTTCACCTTGGTCACACCATGGAGGCATCTGAGAGCGCAAGAAAAGGTACGTGGAGCAACAGAACTGCAAGGTCCTAGCCCCAAAGGGACTGGGATTCATTCTCACCTGTGACAGGCATTCCCAAAGACGTGAAAGGAACTATTCTTTTACCTGCAAAGAAGACCAGATTAAATCGTGGAAAATATGAAACAAATGGATTCACATAGGAAGGGAAAACAATAAAATCCCCCTCTCCACAGCAACAAATGCCTCGGAGGAGGGACAAGCAGAGAAAGAACTAGGAGATCATGGAAGCTCAAATTTCAGAAGAACCACGCATTATATTGATAGCTGAAGAACTACTCAGATGCGCCATCTGGCTAGAACCTATTGGGGGATTGAGCTGCGAAGACAGGAAAAGAACAAGGAGAGTGGATATCGCAAGAGAAAATGAGAAAATGCCATATCAACAACTAAAGCAAGAAAATATAGCTATCACTAAACTCTATCAGGAAAACATGGAATTAAGGCGACAGCTAGCGACAAAGGCTACGGAAGAGTCCACAATGCAGGGTCGCAAAGGGAATGTGGCATGGTTGAAAAGGAAGCTCAAAGAGGCACACGACACCATTGTAAAACTGTGAGAAACATAGATACTGGAGAAATAAAGGCATGCGAAACATTCTAGAGAATGAAAAACAACCGAGAAAGAAGCCTACGTAGCTCTCTCCAGCGTGCAGTAAAAACAAGTTTAGTTGGCACCGATCTCTGCACCCGCAAAGGATGAGACAAATCTTGGCAGTTTTGAATGATACGTTTCTCTAAATCATGCTACCATTTTGATAATGTCCATGACAATCAAACAACTTTTTACTACGCGCAGTCCTCGGCAAATGGTCACTGTTGGAAGATTGGTTGTTGTCATTGATGTCAACCCTAGTCATGGGTTTTGGACCGCAAGATTGATGAAGGTATTTGAACATGAAGGAAAATGAACATGCAGATACAACACCCATGGATGGATAGTATACATCATGTTGTTTATGGTGGTATGTGGCACGTCACGTGGATCATCATGGTTGAGGAGAAATGAATTTTTGAAGATGACAAA
>CBVK0101922340.1:0-13346 GCA_900067695.1 Picea abies
CCCCTCTCAGTATCAACAATCACATCAGAGAATTCAAAGCCATTATTTACAGACATCAAGCTCCTGATAGACATATGTTTACTGGGACACTTGCTCAAAGGGACACAGTGGCACATATTTTCTCCATGCCAAATCCTGACAGACGATCAACTCCCCGTGGAGAACCTGTGAACAATCATAAGTAAACAGGCATGATTATTGTCTATTTTTGGAAAACACTATGTGAAGAGTCTTCAACGCATGTTGCTCAATTTTCCTAGTTCTAAGGGTTAGAAGTTAGGAAGTAGGGTAGCCCAAGCAATACCCTCTTTTATATATTTCATCTTTTTGATGTACGCCAGGTTGGTTGGAAAATTTGGTAGACAATAGCTATTGTATGTAATCTGAATTTTTTACTAGAATTTAATGCAAAGGTCCTGTGACTTGATCAAAAGATTCTAGTTGAAACAGTTGGATGTGTTGTGCTACTTTCTTTGCATATGTGATTTCCTGTTATATTTATTTCATATCCCTTTCTGTCTATTTCAGAATGAATTATTGAACCTGCGGATTCGTTGTACAACACCCCTTTTTCACACCACTTAGACAAAATGTTTCCCTCTAAAAGATAACTCTGAATTCGCCCATAGCGATGTTCTTGAGTTACTTATTGTAATTTCTCCCACCACACATTACGGTTTTACATTGAAGGTTGTTGCTCGCCTAGCCTTATCCTCTTGAGTCCAGTCACTGATTCATTTGTTCCGTTTTTCCTTAGATAGACCCCATAGCCCAAGTCTTAATTTCTTGTGCCAATATAACCAGAACCCATTACATCATAGGTGTTAAATCTATCCATTGTTTTCAAAGTCATATCCCGCATGGAGACCATGCCACTTCTGAGAGAGCCCTCTCAAGATCTGAAAGGCTAATTTCGGGTCTCAAAGTTGGTTGAAAAAGTTACCTTCATCTTCTGTTTATCAACCGAATATATTTACTGAGTGCTAACAAGTGGAAGTGATGTGGGTGATGTGCTTGGAATGATGTCCTTGGACCACTGGGCGGTGAAAAAATTTGGAGTTTCATTCACCTTCCTTGAGCTATTGAACTCGAGAATTTTTCCTCCATAACATTTTCTCTTGTTTTTTTCTCTCTTCAAGATGGACAACAAGAATATTCTCATATTGAGAAAGATCTTTCGACTCGCCTTGAAAGATGATCTGCTACTGAAGCTCTTCCATCCTGGATTCCATAAGTCTTTGGGCTTGGGAAATGTTCCCTAAGACCAATTTGTTCCACAATTTGATGTGTTGTTTGAGATTATTAAGGTAATACTAGAATTAATACATAAGGGAGTCATTTTCCACTTGATCTTCATCCCACCAAACGTTGATGTTGTTGAGGAAGTCTCGATGGGAAAGGAAAAAAAAATCGATATTGAAGGGATTTTTATGTGGCTTTCTCTAGGTGTCTAAGATGATACATATTGGCCAACTTGATGCACAAAGAATGGTGGTGTCCATGTGCATCCCAAAGAGAATGGGTGATTCGGAGATCAGGAACTGGTCTAACTTGCAAGCGACCATTTGGGATCCTCCTCTCTAGTTATTCCAAGTGAAAATACCATTACTAGTCTCGATGTCGATGAGTTTCCTGTCATGTATGAAGTCTTCGGAGGATGAATGCTCACGATCATGGTGTCTTATTCCTCCTCTTTTCTCCTCCAGGGAAGTGATGAGATTGAATTCGTCCCCAATGGTCCAAAAGTGTTGGTTGACAAGATTAGAAATGTGTTGAAGCTGGTAGAGGAATTTGAGTTTCTCACCAAGTTGTTGGGGACCATAAACATTGGTGATGACTCCAGAAGTTTCATCTCCCATTGGTCAGAATCTTGCTATTATATTGTATTTGGTGCATAAAAATTTGTCTATGAGGACATTGTCAAGGTTCCATAAGATAGCAAGGCCACCCTCCATTCATGTAGATTCTATAGCCATGGAATGACCATTTTTCTAGATTCTTGAAAGAATGTTGTCTAAAACAAAGCTGAAGCATTTGGTTTCTTGGAGGAGGTCAATATCAGGTGATTCAGAATGTAACTTGCTTTGTAAGAGCATGTTATTTATCTTATCATTTAGGCCTCATATATTCAATGAGATCACTTTCATTGGAAACTAGGAGAGGGTTGGAAGGTATCTTTGATTAATGTGGACTTTACCAGGATGTCGTTGATATCCTCCAGAAGTTGTAGATTGGATTTCAATCCTCGTCATTTATCTTCTTTGGGATTCTTCTCAGGCTTGATCTGGTTGGTTTGCATGCCTAGATTTTGGCTTCATCTTGGTGATGTGGAAGTTCCAAGTGAATCTTTTTTCCTATTGTGTAAGGCCGTGTGTGCCGCTAGATATGTTTTGGAGGTATAGATCACATATCTTGTCTACGAACAACATCAATGATTCCTTGGAGGTCAATGCTATCCAAATCCATCTTGTCTCACTCCATGTCGAGACCTTCCTCTCCCTAAGGTGACATAGGGATATCTTCTGGGAGGGAACGTCAAACGGGGAGACAAAGATTTTAGGTTTTTTTTGGATCTTCTGGATTTGGAGAGGGATCAGGAGATTTTCTTCTTTTCGTGTTTTTGAATTATAGATGTTGATTAGAGACAGGGGGGGTTAGAAGGAAGAGTATTGAGATCCTCAAAGTTTTTTTTAAGACCTGGGGTTCTCAAGGGACCAGAGGGATTGGATTTTGAATGATGGATGCTGATTAGAGAAAGGGGGCAGGTTAGAAGGAAGAGTATTGAGATCCTCTAAGTTTTTTTTAAGACCTCGGGTTCTCAATGGACCAGTGGGATTGGATTTCAATTAGATCTGCATCAAGAGACGATTTTGGTGAATCCTGTCCTCATCTTTTTCAGGCTCATATTTGGAGGGTTTGGGGGGTTTAACAATTCGAAATCTTGGTAGAGATGGCCATGCTCATGGAAACATCCACAAAGAAAGGGAATAAACTCATAATCAAGGGTTTTGACTATGGTTTGAATCCATTCCAAGTGCTGGTTACTTAGACAAATGGATTCAGGGATGGCAACAAAGACATTCATGTATATATGCATATTCAAGCATACACGATGTAGTGACCTTGCTTGGTTGCTTCAACAGACTTGAGATAAGTTCCCAAGGTATTACCAATGCCTTCCAAGGTTTCTTCATCCCAGTACTCCTATGGGAGGGAGTAGAGACGAACCTAGACTAGGGCCTAAGTAAAGTTTTCTTTGTCTGGGTTAAATTTCTCCACCCAGTAGCCCAGGTGCAAGCCTGCCAAATTGAAGAAGTAGGGTGCATTTTCAAAAATCATTTCTCTCTCCTATGGGTTTTGAAAAATAGTAGTGAAATTTAACTTTTCGAGCGAAGTTTGAGTTGAAAGTGATTGGTAGGATGAAAACTGATCCAAGTAATCAGATCTCTCTTAGTTTGCCAGATGCCCAAAAACTTACCAATGATTGCATGGTCCTTCAGGAACTGTACATAGGAGCTCACCCGATTCGAATGGATTTCGTACTTTGAGGTTACGATCACCTTCGGGATGTATTGTCCAGGTCTCCATTTCTATGTTTCACCATGCTACTGTCATGGGTTCTTCATTTAGAGGGTTTTTGGCTATTGCGCTGCCATTGTTCGCAGGAATTGGGATGGGCGGGTCTTGCATAGGAATTCCAGGGCAAACATTACTTGGAAATAATGGAGTAAGCGCCAGTTGTAAGCGCCCATTGTAAGCTTCAGTTGTAAGAGTCATTTCTAAGAGTCAGTTCATAGTTGAGAGTCTAGTTGTCTTTGGTTTGCATGTAACCGATTCAGTAGAGTTTTTTCCTATTTAAGAATGTAATCAGTCTTCATTGAATGATAGAGAAGTGAGAGTAGCCTCACCGTGTGTTTGTTTCACATATTTTATCTTGGTATCAGAGCCACGGGGAGAGGTGCAGAAATTCATAGAGGTCCACAGATCCCTCCTTGGTAGGGTGAAAAGACATATTACTCACACTTTCACGCACACCTACAACCTGAAATTTTCGCACCTTGATGTGCATTTCAGTGTGTACATCCTTCCAGATTTTCGCAGGCAAGTGACCCGTGAGCTGCGAACCTCCCGCAGTCTACAGTAGGGTTGAGTCGTGAAAAACCTTTTGTCTATGCAGGCGTGGATTCTTGAGTCCCGTGGAAATCCGTCTGCTTGCAAATCACGTGAGCTCGTGGAAGGCAAATCCTGAAGGTATCTGGGAGAAAATCCATAGAAAGAGATAGCTAGAAATTTTAGAGCTTGTGCGAAGACACAATTTGTGTGAGCATTGGAACGTGAGGGTCGATCCACCATCTCCCATTTGGTGCAAATCCGTGAGCAAGTTTTCATGCATGGAGTGAAGGCAAATCAGTGGTTTGCATGCGTGAGTTTTTATTGGAGTTGTTTTTTTATTAAAGCAAGTTAAACTTTTAGATCGTTCCTTTTAAATAGTGAGGTGGAGTGGAGTTATAAAGGTTATTAAAATTTATTATGATAGTTTCCTAAAGCGTGAGGTGAAAATGGTGGAAGGAGTTAATTTTTTATTACTAAAGCGTGAGGTGAAAATGGTGGAAGGAGTTATTCATTTTTTTTATTATTAAAGTGGTTGCATGTGGAGTTTAAACTTTATATGGACTATAAAGTTATTAAAGTGGGTTTTATTTTGAAGTTTATTAAAAGTGAATTTTTTTCATAGTGGATATCTTCTATAAAGAGGTGAAGAGGGAGTTATAAGTTTTTTCTTTAAAAAGTGGATATTTTGGATATTAAGATGCATGCATGATTTAAAGGTAGATATATGCATGTGAGGTGGTGTTATGATTTAAAGGTGGATGTATGCATGATTTAAGCTGAGTACAAATATAGAGTTGGATCAATGGATCCGAAGGTAGAGCATCGGACTGCTCAGCACAGGAGAAAACTTAACAGAAAGTTGCATATCCTTGGTGATTCACTTGTAGAGAATATCTTGCAGCGATGGCGAATCCGTTGGCAGAGACCTACCTCAACGAACCCAACAAGTTAGATGGATGAAATTTCATTAACTGGATTTTCAAGATGCAGATGCTCATGGAAGGCTATGGTGTCTGGAACATTGCGAAGGGAACTGAACTAAAACCTGATGCAACTGTTGGTGCGACAACAACACAGATCCAAGATTGGGAGAAGTGCGAAAAGAAGGCAAAGGTATTGTTGCACATGTCAGTTAAAGATAGCATAATTTCACATATTAGAGACACTACAACTTCTGTTGCAACATGGACAATGCTTAAAACATTGCATGAAACTAGCAACACAAATCACATTTTGTTCCTGAAAACTAAATTGCTAGGCATTAAAATGGATGGAAATGAATTTGTTAGTTCATTTTTGGGTCATATTAAAAAGGTGAAAGACAAGCTAGTAAATATAGGGGAAACTATTTACAACACTGACCTGGTCACTATTACATTAAATTGTATGCTAGAAGATTATCATATGTTCGTAATAAGACTCACAGCAAGGGAGAAACCTCCCACGTTTGAAGAACTGACAGGTATTTTGCTGCAAGAGGAAGAGAGGCGTGGGAATTTGAAGCCTCAGAATAAAGATTTGGTACTGTGGTCAAATAAGAGATCTAGGAGAGGGAGATCAAGAGAAAGAGACAGAGGGGGCAGTTCATGGAAGAGAGACGGTTCATGGTAGAGAGGAAATTCATCGAAAAGAAGACAATCTCCAAATCAAGGTATGCAATCTGACAGGAATGAGTCAAAGAGTTGTTTTTATTGTGGTCGACCTAGACATATTGTTAAATACTATCATAAGAAGAAAAGCGATGAGGCTAGGAATAAACCCAGAACACATTTAGGTCATTATGCAGAAAAATCGTCAAATCATGATCTCAGATTATTTATTGCTAGTGATGATATTGATGAACCCCCAAATTTTGAATCACGGGATCTTAGGTTGTTTGTGTCTAACGCTGCTTTATCTGCTAAAACAGATGATTTTGATGTCTGGTTTGTGGATTCTGGAGCATCAGTACATATGACTTGTAATAAAAATTGGTATGCTAATTTCAAAGAAACACAGAATTGTGCCATCATATATCTTGGAGATGACCGTGCTCATCAGATCAAGGGATATGGAGACATTCCTATGACATTGCTGAATGGTACAGTTCGTCACATTCGCAATGTGGTGTATGTGCCAGGAATAAAGAAAAATTTGATCTCTGTGCCCACCATTACAGATCAGGACTTGAAGGTTGAGTTCTTCAAAGATTATTGCATAGTGAAGGATATGCTGAACCATTTCAAAACTGTTGCAACAAGAGTCAAAGCAGGAGGCCTATACAAACTTGATGTTACCAGCAAAGAACATCACGGATTGACTTCTGCAACTATGCCAATAGAGATTCTTTGGCATCAAAGGTATGGATACATCAATCATCCCGATTTATTGTTATTACAGAAAAATAATATGGTTGAAGGACTTCCCATGTTAAAGAATGAGAAAGTTGCTTGTGATGGATGTGCATTAGGAAAGATGCACAGAGATGAATTCCCCTATAATCCTAATAGGAAAAAGAGAGATGTGTTAGATATTGTGAATACTAATGTTTGTGGGCCTATGCAGACTAGGTCTTTAGGAGGTGCATTTTACTTTATGTTATTTATTGATGATTGCACGAGATATACATGGGTTTACTTCCTTAGAAGAAAAAGTGATGTTTTCGAGTACTTTAAGGAATTCAGAACCATGGTGGAAAAGCAGACAGGAAAATCCATCAAAATCCTCTATTCAGATCAAGGGGGAGAGTACAAATTAGGGGACTTCAACAAATATTGCAGAGATCATGGAATAGTACAACAATTGACAGTACCTCACAATCCACAGCAGAACAAAGTCGCTGAAAGGAAAAACAGAACTCTGGTAGAGTGTGCACGCAGTATGATGAAAGGTAAGAATGTCTCAAATACATTTTGGGCTGAAGCCATAAATACTATAGTTTATTTGAAGAATAAAAGTCCAATAAGGTGTCTTGATGGAGTTACTCCTTTCGTAGCGTTGTATGGGTTCAAACCTGCAGTTCATAATTTGAAAGTATTTGGGTGTAAGGATTTTTCTCATATTCCAAAGGAGAATAGGAGGAAATTGGATGCTAAAGCCATTAAATGTATTTTCATTGGGTACTGTTCTGAATTTAAAGCATTAAAATTGTTTGATCCCGCTACTCACAAAGTATTTGCAAGTAGAGATGTACTTTTCCATGAGCAGGAAGTAGGAAATCATGACGACAACAGTCATGAGGAATGAAAGAGACTTCTTGATGAAGGAGTTAAAGAAGAGAAACAACATCCACCACAACAACAACCACCACAACAACTATCACCACAACGATAATAGCATCAGCAAGGACTCAATGATATAGACAATTCAAGCAGTCACAGTTCACCTAGAGGTGAAGACATATATTCACAAAGTGGGGAGGAAGATAATCAGTTGAGAAGATCTTCATGACAGATTCGGCTTCCTGAGATGTATAAAGACTATGCCCTAATGAGTATCGTTTCAAATGTCATAGAACCCATGAGTTTTGATGAAGCTAATGAACATGATGAATGTCAAAATGCAATGGAGGAAGAATATGAATCTATAATGAGAAAAAACACTTGGGAATTGACTGAATTGCCTAAACATAAGAAGCCCATTAGATGCAAATGGATATACAAACCTAAGTCTAAATCAGATGGTAGTATAGATAAGTATAAGGCTAGACTGATGACAAAGGGGTATTCACAAACAAAAGGTATTGATTATGCTGAAACATTTGCACCAGTAGCTAAATTGAATACTATCATAATGTTAATTGCTTTAGCTACAAAGTACCATTGGAAGCTACACCAGTTAGATGTTAAATCTGCATTTTTGAATGGTGAGTTAAAGGAAGAGGTTTACCTTACTCAACCTGAAGGGTTTGAGGAAAAGGGGCAAGAACACTTAGTGTGTAAGTTAAAGAAAACATTGTATGGACTAAAACAAGCACCTAGGTCATGGTATGAGAAGATAGACTCTTTCTTTCTTCAATGGGGTTTTATGAGGAGCAAAAGTGATCCAAATCTGTATACCAAATTTGATGAGCAGGGGTATATAGTATTGATTTCCTTATATGTTGATGATTTGATAATTATAGGAAATGCAGAGAAATTAATTGATGAAATCAAACAGCAATTGTCAAAAATATTTGAAATGAAAGATCTTGGTGAGTTACATTACTGCCTAGGTCTTGAAGTTTGGAGAAATGCAGGCCAAAATTTTGTTTGTCAGAGTAATTATATCAGAGAAATACTTAAGAGATTTAAAATGGATCAGTGTAAGTCTTCTAGTGTTCCCATGCAGTAGGATGTGAAACTTTCTTGTGATGATGGTTTGAAGGAGGTGAATGGCACTGTGTATAGACAAATGGTGGGTAGTCTGAATTATCTCACCACAACCAGACCTGATATTTCATATTATGTGAGTGTGTTAAGTCAGTTTATGGAGAAACCTCATGTATCTAAAAGGAACACTTGATTATGGTATTAAATGTACTGATGCATTTGATGTTGAGTTGACAAGTTACTCAGATTTTGATTGGGCTGACAATCCAGATGATCGAAGATCAACCACTGGATATGCATTTGGATCCGGGGTTGTTTCATGGAGCAGTAAAAAGAAGCCTACTGTATATTTTTCGTCTACTGAAGAAGAATATAAAGCCTTGTGTGCGACAACTTGTGAAGTTGTTTGGTTAAGAAGACTTCTTCAAGATGTTGGAGAAGAACGAAAGGAACCTACGATGATCAAATGTGATAATCAAAGTTCAATCAATATTGTGAAGAATCCGATTTTTCATGCAAGGACAAAGCATGTTGAAGCTCAATTTCATTTTGTTAGAGAAAAGTTGCAGTCAAATGAAATAACTCTTATGTATTGTAATACTGGTAAAAATGTTGCTGATATTTTCACTAAGCCTCTTGGAAAGATTAAATTTGAGCTGTTTAGGGAGATGTTAGGTGTAGAAGTCAATCCATTCTCCATTAAGGAGGAGACTTGGAAATAATGGAGTAAGCACCAGTTGTAAGCGCCAGTTATAAGCTTCATATGTAAGAGTTTGTCTTTGGTTTGCATGTAACCGACTTAGTAGAATCTTTTCCTATTTAAGAATGTAATCAGTCTTCATTGAATGATAGAGAAGTGAGCGTAGCCTCACCGTATGTTTGTTTTGCATATTTTATCTACATTGAAGACACATAGTTGATACCAATTGCATAGAGACGCTTAACCCCTATAAAAGCTAGTCTTTTTAAAATGCATATTTCTACTTTTAAAAAGCTTAAAAAACTCATTTTTCCAAATCTCAATCACACAAAACTACACGATATTGAAATTGGTTATACACTCATCCCTCCCAATTAATACGTTGTTGTTAAAAACAAAAAGGAGTAACATGAACCATATGATGAACCTTTTTCTTAATTATTTGAAATTGATATTTAATTTTCCAATATCATCCACCAAGTCAATTGATCTTTTAGAACAAAAATCAACTCAATGTAATAGACTTAACCTGGCCTCATACGCACAGCTCTAAAAGAAATAGAAATTATAAATTATTTACTGGCATAAAGGGGTAGCTACATACATCACATTCTTCAAAATGTTATTATTTGTTCAAGCTGAGTAGTGCGTAATCTTGAATGTACAAGCGTAGTACAAGAATCTGAGGAAGCCTAATGCGATTAGAATGAAAATGATGAATAACAAGGAAGACCCAATTCTCTGCCGTGGAGCAGTTCTCGGGAGCCGAGGGTATACATCCGGTTCTGGCAGCACGCATTCGTCACCATTGAAGTACACCCGACGAGGAAAAGCCCATCCATTCTAGAACGAAAATTCACCTTTGATTTTAAGGGTGTTGGCTCTTTTATACATTATACATATATATCAGCTTACATCCATTTTAAGAAAATCTCTCAAAACCTTTTTGGGACACTTCATAATGGATATGGTTTAAATTTGGATGATTTTAACATCATTACACATTATACATATATATTAATTTAGATTCATCTTTATTTCAAATCTATCAAGTGCTAAAAAAATATTTAGAAACCCTTTTAAAATTTTGAAAATGGATATAGTTTAAATTTGAATGTTAAAAATATATCTTTATTTTATAATAATAATAATAATAATAATATCTCTTTTTAAGATCCCAGTCAAGCTAGACACCAAATTGATGTATGAGACACCAATATATAATAATAATAATAATAATAATAATAATAATAATAATATCTATTTTTAAGATCCCAACCAAGCTAGACACCAAATTAGTGTATGAGACACCATATATATATACACACACAATTTGAGTGGGTCTAAAATTCAAATCCAAAAAAAGATAAAATATAAGTATTATTATTATTATGATTATAAAATATATAATGTATAAATGTTTTAAAAAAGATTTCTTATTTGACAAAAAAAATCGCATACATAAATTTAATTAATTTAATTCATGTTTGATTAGATTATAAATTTAATTAATTTAATTAATGTTTGATTAAATTATAATTTAAAAATATATTATTATTATTATTATTATAAAATATATTCATATACAAATTTTTAAATATTAATAGACTTATTCATTTATTTCTAATTTATATAAAATTAACTTTACATTGCATTTTAAAAATTAAACATGAACCATTTAAGATATAAAATATAAACTTGGAAAAGAATAAAATCACAGTTAACAAATTATATTCTATGTTAGTTAACAAATTATATTCTATGTTTGTTTGGCAATTCAACAACAAAGTAACAACTTTGAATTTAATCAATTCTTCTTATTAAACACGATGGAAGTCAAACTATTTGGATCTCTAGTTAGTTTTTCCAAATTCATTATAACACATGGTAACATGTTGAATCAACCCTATAGTCAAAATATGCAAAGCATACCTTAGGCATGATTTTGGGTTGTCCATTACTGGATCACAACACCCACATTAAAATGCAGACAAAGATACAAAACAAATGGGGGTTGGATTTGCTAAAACCTGAGAATACTTGCATGTGATTCTCCAAGTCTCTGCGATTAGAATTTTGCTAAAACTTGAACAAGAAGTTGTCTCATTAAGGAAGAACTTAAGAAAATCTCATGTGCCAAAATACTTAACACATCTTGGATGCATGGGTGAAACTTCATACAAAGAAGATACAAGTGCCAACAAAAATATTGAAGAAATATCCACACAGATAGTTGATGAGAAGTGGACCACGATACCAGAAAGAAGGAAGGGTTACATAAGAGATGAATATCCAAGAATCTCTCCTACCTTCAGAAACCAAAAAGGCTTCACTTGGTATGAAAGAAACTATAGAAGAGTAGATCTTGAACCCAGATGAACTACATCACAAAGAATATATCTTACTCCAAGGTATCAAATTTTCTTTCTTGGTCATTGTTATACTTGCAAAATTTTTGGACATAATGCAATTAATTGCAGAATTAATGAAATGAACAAATATGCAAGAAACGTGAATGGTTTAAATAGAATATATGGAAACGATCGTGGATTTTTCAACAAAAGTTATAATTCATTTGCCTCATTGATGGACCAAAATATTGTATCCTACAAATGTAATTATCTTGGTCACAAAGCATGAGATTGCAGATATATGAATGAAGATGCTCCTATGCCAAATTTCCATATGCCAACCACAATATGGAGAAGGAAAGAGATTCCAAAAAATGAACATTGTCGAATAGAATTGACTGCTGAAGAATGTAAAGAAGAAGATGAATGGTACATAGACAATGGATGTTCTTCACACATGACCATGGATCAAGACAAATTCATTAGCTTGAAGAGAAAGGGTGGCAATGTTGCATTTGGAGATGACTCATCTACCAAAATACTTGGAAAAGGTGTAGTAGAGATTGGAAGAAAAAGTGTAAAAATGAAGAATGTCCTATTGGTTGAATAATTGAAGCATAATCTCCTCAGTGTTAATAAAATGTTTGATCAAGGATATACTCTCATGTTTGACTCACGAAGATGCAAAATCAAAGAAGAAGGTTAAGGAAGATTGGTTGCAACTGCAACAAGAAGAATAAGTAATATATACATCCTAGACTAAGAGAAAATAAATAAGATTGAAGACACACGAAAGATCTTGAAGGAAGAAAAAGACCAGAAGAATGGAAAGAAAAATGAAGTGTTATTAAGTATGATATGTTCAGGGGGAGAAACCCCAAAGAAGAGAGTTACCTTTTTCCATTGAACTCAGGGGGAGCAACCCCACCCTTTTCCATTGATGTCAAAGGGGGAGATCAATTGGGATCATGATGACATGGGGAGAATGAGTGTTTCCATCAATGACAAATGGGGAGATTGTTGGAAGATTGGTTTTTTTCAATGATGTCACCCCTAGTCATTGGTTGTAGTCATTTATGTCAACCCTATCCATTGGCTTTTGGACCCCAGAGTTGATCGAAGTAGATATACATGAAGGAAATTACAAATGTAGATACAACACCCATGGATGGATAGTATAAGTCATGCCTCTTCCGGCAGTATGTGGCACATCATGTGGATCCTCACGATTAAGGAGAAATGAATTTTTGAAGATGACAATGTGAATTGAAGAAGAAACTACATGTCAAAACTAATGTTAAAAGGAAGTGACATAAAGGGTATAAATACATATCATTATACATTATCTAGGTATCTATGGTAAAAATTGTATCTCTTTATTCCCTATAATTTTATAGATACACTCTGTGGAAAATAAGGTTTTTTACTAGCCCCAAAGCTAATCATAAACTGGTGTTCTAGGTAAAACAATCATAACGTCTTCATAGAGAATCCAAATGAAATGAGACCAATTAAAATTGGAAAGAGTACGGGCTTTATTTTCTTGTGTACGAATTTCAGAATGGGATGTTAAATATTGAGAGTGGGGCATGTTGTATAAGTAAGATTTACTGAATAAGCCATAATTGAATAAGGTCTACCATTTTTGCTATAACTCATTTTCTGGGAGGATTCAAGGAGTGAACCTTGGAGGAGCTTCAGAGAATACATTGAGTAATATTATAAATAGGATCAAAGTATTCCAACAAGTGAAGAATTGTAGAAGTTGAAGAAATCTCAAGAAGCATTATCAGGTTCTATGTGATGGTTGGTTGATGGTGATAATTTAAGGTAAAGTTTTATTATCTCTCATATATTATTGGGTGGAAGGAAGGGGGCAAGGATGGAGAGGTC
>CBVK0101922355.1:0-11941 GCA_900067695.1 Picea abies
GGTGTCAAGCTGCAAAGGATATATAAAAGGCTCTGCTTGGCTAGTGATGCAAATTGCCGAGGTAAGAGGCTGATAATGAGGAAGTGAGAACTGGAAATAGGATCAATACTACAAGTAGGATGATGGAATGCGATTAAAAATTAACTCCAAAGAATGTCCTTTTTCATAGATTTAGTCCCCTAGGCCCGAAAAAGTATAAAATATTATCTAGGAAAACTCTTCTAGCCAATGGTGACTAGAGTATTCCTTTTTTGTAAGTAGTCTACTTGGTTCGAAAAAGGGTTAAACTTACACCAAATAGACATCCTTTCAAATCCATTTAACAAGTGTGAAAGAGACAAGTTCACTCAACAATAATTTCATTTTTAGAGAGTCAGAAAAGAGCTTAACCAAGACTTGGGGGGGAGTTCCATAGGTAATGGTCAGAATGCTTGTGAGTAAGAATATGGGGTTCAAATGCAAAGTTGTATTGGAACTATAAGAAACTCTCGGTCCTATGGAATAATTTCTGCATGGACACCAAATGGCACAAAGGTTCTAACTAGGGCACCCATGTTTGGTAAGACTCTACCACTTAATAACAACACTTCTAGTAGCAGTAGGAAGGTTTCGTGTCACTAATAAATGGGTTCGTACCTAGGGTCTATGGATCACGACCATAGGATGATGCAAGAGTGAAAAATGGACTGAAAACCTATCCTATATGCCAGTGAAAGAATACACATGCTGAAGGCATGGACGGGAAGTATGATGTAGTAAACCACAAAAAATACTAGACAAAACCACCAAAAACCAATTCTTTCCACTGCATTATTAGTCCATAAGGTCAAAAATTAGCACAAACTATAGGAAGTGGGTAAAACATTTCTACTAATACTAAAAATAGACCATTTTACCATACCATTTAAGTTTTTTCACCCACATAGTGCATTTTAGGCCACTTTCCCCATGATCTTCAAGTGTTTATTGCGAGAGCTATGATCAACAGAATCAACAATGATCTAGACCAAGTAAGTTCCCATCCCCTCTACTTCAAATTCAATGGGTTAAATTTCAATTTTAGGCCCCATTTTTTGAGTATTAGAGGGCGTAATATGGAAACTAGGGTGTACGTGGGTGACAGTTCATCGGGTCACATATATGACCCCATATATATGGGAAAAGAAAATCCTGTATGCATATATGGATCCCTATACGCGACTGTTACCAAGTCATTGCACGTACAAGTCCATGATCAGTTTTTTTGAAAATTTTTAACTCAAAAATGGATTCTCCTTTGCAGGATGGTGATTGAATGGAGGGAGAGGGAGCATGAAGAGGTATATGCAACAATGGGAAGGGATGTAAGGGCCCAAAAAGCTTTAAAAATATGTGGCCTCTATAATTTTTTGTCTCTCAAGGGAATGTGGGCTTAAGTGAGGTTACTCTAGTTTCTAGTAAACTATTGGGATTCATAGATAAAGTCCTTCAACCTCGATGGGAAACCATTGAGGATTGAAGTGGATGATATCTAATTAATCACAATATTGTCTCATCGAGGTGAAATAGTGAATCTCAAGGCTCAAGGCGCTGGGGGTGGTATGACTATGGAGGAGTACATTGCCACCCACTATGTTGCAGGCACAGATAAAGTAGGGAGCCAACTCCCAATCAGGGCGATCAAGAACCTGAGATTAAAGATCGTCGTGCTTGTACTTACATAGATTTTAGGGTTGACCCCGTTGCACCAGGAATCAAGGCCACTCATGTTCTATGAGGTGGAGTGTTTAAGACCCACTGTTTATGACTGGTGCACCTCACTGCTGGCTAACATGAAGAGCCAGTTGATAGATTGCAAACAAGGGAAAATGAGAAATTTTGGATTTGCATCCATTATTTGTAGTTTTTCCTTTGAGAGGGTTCCAGGATTGAGCCCTGAAGTGGAGATTACTCCAAATGGACGACGTGATCCAACCATGTCACGGTGGACCTATGTGATGATGTGACTAGGAGGTGGTAGGTGCCAAACCCCTACAATGATGAGTTCTTTTTCTGGTGGAAATGATAGGTCATAACCATTGACGACTACCCTTACGATGAGATCGACTACAGAGGTGATCTAGACATGTGTTTTACACCAGGTTCTACCTACGATGATATTGGTAAGAAATGTTTTATATATTTCATTTTTTTTGTGTGTTTTTCAATATAAATAAAAAACACAAATATTTTTGTATGGTATCAAGTATTAACAATTGATTTGTTATGAAGATGTAGGTCCATGATGAAAAGAGGGATTCCCAAGACATCGACAGAGGGGTTGAGGAGATGAGCATGTAGGAGGAGATGCAAAGAGAGTGTTGTAGAATGTGCAAGGGAACCTGTCTAGATTGACACACATGATACCATGGTTCAAGTGGAGGATATGCCCAAGGTGATGTAGTTGTAGTTAGTGGGTGTACCCTGTGCGTGGGTGAGACTCTTTCGGTGTCTTGCAAACACCGTAGTGTGATATCATGATACACATCCATATCCACCAACGTAGATGCCACGGTCATTATATATCGGCCATATATGTATTTTCAGGGTGTGAGCTCCATTTTGTACTATGACACCATATTTTTTGAACCCAAAAGGATGAAATATAAAAAAATTGGTCTTTGAATTTACTTATATATGTTACAATGTGTGCATGCATGAATGTGTTTTCTTTTTTTAGTTATGTGATAAATTCCAATCTAAAATATAATTAGCATATGCATTAGATACATGATTAGAACTTCTAGGTATGTGATTATATGTAAGAAAATCAAAGTGTCATTCCAAAAGTCGTACCCGTAGGAATCCTCGGAGTAGAGTAGGGTCTCGCACATGGTAACTGTATTTTAACTAACATACAACTATCTGGGAGTCCACGCGAACCTATAAAGTCCAAACACCATGTGAAATGGTGTCGCATAATATTTCTATAACGATGTTATACTCAACGACATTATTTGTTTATGGCTCCAGACAAACGCCACCTGAAGACACTAGTTGGTCCTCAGGTGAGTAAATGACCCAAGTGGCGAAAGCCATGTTCCACGTATGACAACTGACACTGTATGTGAATCCTAAGTAAACTGAAGACTTCGTTGAAATCTTCCAACCAAGGGAAAACTTGATAAGAAAGACGATGACAAAGGAAAATATGTATATACACTACGATACACTAGTATACAAAAGGTCACACCCAAGCTTTGAGGGATCAAGATTAATAAATTTTAAGGTAGAGCCCATTTCTGGGCTCATCCAACATATTCCCTTCATAATCTTCCAATTCATAGGCTCCTTTGTATAAGACACATTGCACAATATAAGGACCGTGCCACATGGGGTTGAACTTGCTTTCCCCCAATGGTTCTTTGGCTTGGTCATATAGGAGAACCAAGTCACCCTCAACATACTATCAAGGACAAAAAAATGTATCATACTAAACCTTAACACATCATTTATTTTATTTGATAACCATAGAGGCATATCGATGCTTCTCATCGAGACACTCTAAGTGTACGAGGCATTCTTCAAGATCGGATGTGTCAGTTAGGAGCTCAATTTCCAACTTGAGGGAAGGGATTTCACATTCAATTTGAAAAAATGACTCCACACCATGTAGTAACTGAAAAATTAGAGAAACTAGTGGAGGTATTTACCGAGGTTTGATATGCCCAAAGTGCATCAGATGCTAGTTAGATTTACTCTGGATGACATTTTTTTGCAAGATGGTATTGAGAGATTTATTCACCACCTCTACTTGTCCATTTTCCTGGGGATAGTAAGGGGAGATTTATTCACCACCTCTACTTGTCCATTTTCCTGGGGATAGTAAGGGGAATAATAATCATGCTTAAACCCCAGTTTTGATGCTAATTATTTCATTATTTTATTTTAAAAGTGATTGCCATGATCAATGACAATATCTCTTGGGATTCTGAACCAGGCTATAATTTGGTTGAATATGAAGAATGATGTAGTCTTACCATCATATTTAACAGAAGGCATGGCCTCTTCCCATTTAATAAAGTAATGCATGGCCATAATAATATGCTGGTGCCCCCCAATCAAAGATAGGTTATAGTCCATAAAATATACCCCCCACTTGGTGAAGGGACTGATGGTTACGAATGGGTGAAGAGGGGCTAGGTGCGAGCACATTTTTTGAGTGAACACCTAGCAAGGGTGACACTTCTTGACCACTTCAACACAATATTTAAAAATTGACGTCCAAAAACAACCGACTCGCATTACGTTTTGGGTCGTCGCAAGCTCGGATAAATGGCCACCAAAATCCCCACTGCGACACTCATTGAGAACAAACTCAACTTCCTTATGGATCAAGAAAGGATGTAAAATATTATCTACTCCTTAATGATACAAAGTGTCGCCGATGATAAGGTAGTTTTTAGTTTGATGATGTATACGTCGTCGATCGTCTCTCGAAAGATGTTGGGGTAGCTTCAAGGTTTTAAGATAAATTAGAATGTCTCCATACAAGGGTTACGAAGACGAGATAAGGAATATATGTTCATCCGTGAACAAATCGTCATGGAAAATGTCATCTAGTTGAGGGAAGTCCGATATCAACTTGAAAAAAAACTAGCGATTTCTTAGACTTCACCGAAGTGAAATTGAGATCAAAATATTGCAAAATAACAATCCACTTATTGTATTTTCTCCATATGATACGCCTGGTGAGGACCTATTGAAATGGATTGATATTTGCAACTATGGTAGTTTTTCAAAGTAATATATAATGTCGTAATATTTGAACCGCTTGTACAATGACCAAGGCTAGTTTCTCTACGTGAGAGTATTTAAGTTCATGATTGACTAGATTTCGACTAAGATAGTAGAAAATGTGCTTATGGAGATCATCGTCCTCATGAACCAGAACTATACCAACCATCCCTTCGGACGCGGTGATATAAATCAAATAGTCTCTACTGTAGTATGAAGGCTTCAATAGAGGTGTCGATACCAAATATTTCTTAAGAGAATAGAAGGATTCCTGGCCTCACTCATCCCATATAAACAGAGTATCCTTCTTCAAAATATTCATGAAACCCTTAGTTAAATTGGCATAGTTCACTATGAACCAACACAATAAGTTAGCCTTCCTCTGTAAACCTTGAAGTTGTCGAATGTTGCGTGTGGGAGGAAATCGAAGTATTGCCTCAAACTTCATGGGATCTACCATGATCCCATTATCATACACTAAGGATCCTAAAATACAGCCAGAACTAACGCATAAGATGCACTTGTGAGGGTTCACCCGAATGTGATAGTAACAAAATCTCTCAAATACTAATCGAAGGAGAGTGGAGTGATCTACTCTCTTGTGAGAGTGAGTAGAAAGATCATCTAGGTAAGCTTCGACAATATTATTGAGATAGTGAAAAGCAAAGGTCATGGCACGTTGGAAGGTTGCTCCGACGTTTTTAAGGATGAAAGGCATTTTACGGAATGAAAAAGTACCCCAAGGACAAATAAACGTCATCTTATGTTGATCCTCAGGTTTGATTTGAATTTGATTATACCCTGAAAATCCATCCATAAAATAAAAGACTTCGCTTCTCACACACTCATCAAGAATCTGGTCAACGGAAGGAGTTGAGAATTTATCTTTAGGACAAGCCTTGTTCAGGTCTCGAAAATCCATACATACACATATGGTTCCTTGTTTTTTGTTTACGGGATCGGGGTTGGACACCCATTTAGTCAAGGGAACTGGGTAGATGACGCCAACACTAAGTAGCTTCTCTACCTCTGCTTTAATATCGGGGACTTTCCTATGATTAACATCTCTAAGATGTTGTCGAACAGGTCTAGCATCCAGATAGGTTTTAATCTCATGTTCGAAAATGATGGGGTCGATCCCTGACATATCTTAATACGACCAAGTGAATACATAAAAAACTCTTTGAAGAGATCGATGTAGATATGAATTTCTTTAGGTGAATAATCAACACTGATACATACATTCTCAATTGTTCCAGGAATATGAGAGATGTCGATCGTGACAGTAGGAGAAATATTCACCATATTTCCTTCGACATAAATACCATGCATATCTAATGGAACCACAACATGACCAACCATCTCACTCAAGGTAGATCTAAAGTCATTTTGTTCAATCCTAACAAGATCTGGGAGGAAATAAGAGTGATGATGCATATCGTCCCAAGGCTTATCAGGACCATACATGGCCTCTAATATGGATTCATCTGAAGGTAAAGTATCATCTAGGAAATCATGTGAACAAGATAATTGGACGATCCATGCGATATCTAGAATAGGATCCATCTCATTCGTCAATGAGGAGGAAGGATATGAGTCAACAGTAGTGTCAAGAATATACTGATACACAACTTTTGCCACTGATAGTGGCATTGCCATCCCAATGTGCAACTGACCTTCGTATGACATAGTTGAGGAAGGTAGGGTCCAAGGGTAATTGAAATATGAAGTAAAGATAGGAACAAACCTCATCGATGACGAAGACTCACTAGAAATGGCATGAATGTGGTGAATTGGTGCCATGAAATCAAATCTACCCATCTCCAATTACACCCTAGTAGTAAATTATAGTTGAGGGGTGAATCAACCACCTCGACATCAACCTCCATTGTCTTCCCACCTAAATGGACTAAAAAAAGGGGAAGAATTCCATGGGGTAGAAATGAATTCTCATCAAATTTTTTCATCATAGTCATAGATCGGGATAGATTCGGAAAGCCAATGGCTTTCCAACAAGTTAGGGACATCATGCACGTCACATATCCTTCATCAATTACGGTGCATTAGATGGTAATTTTCATGTCCTCCACATGGATTTGAAAGGTCACATGGTAAGGTAAGAGAGGCCTAACATCCGTGACATCAAAATTAATAACCTTCGAGCCACATGGGTCTAGAGCTACTAATGCAGATAACAAGCTGTTCCTTTGTGAAGGACATGTCTGGAGCACCTCCAAGGCCGACATCGCACAAGGGGTTTGAACTAGATCTTCGACAATTGAAAAGTTTTGGGAAGCTCTTGAATTAGGATTGTGGACATATTGCTTTATTAATCCTTTTGGAATACGAGGTAGAGGTTCCAAATTTTCGATCTACAAGGGTGTTTTCGAAGGAGGATGATACTCTGGATCTACAACAGTATGTGAATTGCAGTAATCACGATATTGAGTGCCTACATCAATTTGATACTTGACCATATTGACACATAGATGGCTACCTTCATGTGTGGAGGGGTTTTGACTCCCGTTCGAGGCATTTCCAGTGTTGGAGGCCCCCGAGGCCATCTGCTGATTATGCAAAAATATATTTTTCATCACATCAGGTGTCTACAATAAGAGCCTCGAGGCTTCCTTAATTTTGGGGCATAGGTGGGTAAGGTGATTATATTTACAAAGTTTACAAGGATTTTGGGGCATAGGTGGGTAAGGTGATTATATTTACAAAGTTTACAAGGAAAATTCACCTTCTGTTTTTCTTTCTTTCCCTCACCAACATTATTATTGAATCTATCATTGTTAGTGTTGTCCTTGTCTTTATTATTATTTTTCCCACCCTTACGATTATAACCTAGTCCTTTCCTTTTATTCCCTCCTGGTTACTGGTTACCATTTGGGTTAGTCAATGACTGTACATAATTCATATCCGTCGACTGAGTGGGAGTGGAGGACGAAGCCAAAGCTTGTATCGCTATAGGTTGTCTTAGAGACAAATATTTCAACTGGTGTGTCACCAAATATGTAGACTTAGCGTTTACAGATCCTATGATGCCATCGACATGAGGCCTATGCTTTTGTCTAGGGTCATAGTTCGACCGTGAAACGTCAAGAAGAATTTCATACAACATCCCAGATTGAGCATATATGAGGTCCAATTGTTGGGCTTTGAAAATAACTTATTCCTAAGATTTTACTCTGGATGTAGAGGCATCCTTCAAAATATAAGGAAATAAGGACTTAAGGAAATGTTAGCACCGTCATTTTTCCAGTTAGAGTCATTTTTATTTGAGTCATGGTCCATGTGTCAAAGTGTGTGAGGTCAGGTACCGAACAACGAATGGGTCGAAGTCAGCAAGTGGCCTGTTGGCCCTTGGAGTTAGGAAGGGTTGTCAGAATCAAAACATGTGTAAGTAATAAAGGTATTTTCCCAAAGAGTCGGGTCCTGTCAGAAGAGAAGGTTTTACATGCCAAAGGTCAAGGCAAGTTGTTAAATAGAAGTCACGTTGGTAGGCGCAATGACCATCATTAGATCATTATGAAGTTAGAAAGAGTGAAAAATCATGACACTCATATCACATATACTCTGCAGCTCGTATCAGCTATACTTTGCATGCCCCAAAGTGTACGTGTCGCATGGATGTGCTGCGAAAATATTCATCCTGCCTCGAAACCTCTAGTCACCATGGATTTAGTGTCCCCTGGCATGATTCTAGCTCTCGCCCACCCAATTATAAATTCTGGTTGCTTTGCATGTATTCTTTTCACCAGCCAAGTTTATGCATTGTCTGTAATTCTTCCCGCGAGCCTTGAGCTTCTTATGGCTAGAAATTCTATTTCCTTCAGCTGCGTCAAAAACCTGGGTCAAGCAAGATTACTACCTTGGATCATGTTAAATCCATTGTGCATAGAACAAATATGCGGTGCACAATGGTATTACCCTGGAACATAAGGAAAGGTACGCGAAGTAGCATAAATGTAGGGCCCGAACCTCAAAAATTGACGTTGGTAAATGAAGATTTGGATGTCAAAGCATCTTTTGAACATGTTGAATGCATGGTCTTTTGTAGGAAAATCCAAGTATTCAACGTGAAACTAGCAGAACAATTCACACTCAGGTTCAATGGGTTTCGCGTAGTAATTATGAGAATTGCTTTCCAGGTAATGGAGGAAAATTTGTTAGCTGCAACGAAGATCCATCCATGCAGAGAAAGGTGGTCTAAAGGCATGTCTTTGGATGCGCTATGCTACAGGAATTTTATCAAACCAGACTGTTTAAACGGGAAATTCGAAGCAGGCATTCCAAGTAGATATTTGTAGGAGCCTTTTCGGAATCTCCTAAGGACGATTAGAAAATATTTCACCTGTGAAGGGAGGTCTTACAAAATACACCCACACCACATCATATTTTTAATTCATTTCATAGGAAGGAGACCATTGAACCTTCTGTTATTCTTGCACCAAAGCCTCCAAGAAATGGTGAAAAACATCCAAACGGAAGAAAACTAGCCGAAGAAGAAACTATCTCATGTCTCGCTAATCAAATTACTGATAATTGAGGAGTTGAGCCGATTGGGTGAAATATGAGATTCGTTTATGCTCATAGTCAACATCCCCAGGGACCCCAAAGGATATTCCTTGTCACCCATAGAAAAAGTAGCATCCCACTGCGCGGAGGCGGAAATAGGAAGTGATGCAGATGAAGAAAATACATTGGAAGCCTCATCTCCCCAACAACCAATACCCTGGAAGAGGGACAAGCCAAGGAATAGCAAAGAGACCAGGGAGGCCCAAGTCCTGAGTGAGTCACACGCAAAGTCAGCTGTCGAAGAGTTACTCATGTGCGCCATTCAGTTGGAACATATCGAAGGTCCAAGTCGAGAAACCTGTGACAGAAGGAGAGGGATAGACTCTGAAGGCACAAATATTCACAGACCGTTGCAAAAGCTAAATCAATCACAACTTGCTATTTCTGAGCTATACCAGGAGAAAGGGGAGCTGAGACAACAGTTAGCAACAAAGACCCTCGAGGCATCAACATCACAGGGATGAGAGGGAAACGTGAATTAGCTCAAGAGGCAGCTCAGGGAAGTGCAAGACACAATTATCGAACTGCACGAAGCGTAGAGGATGTCAGAAGAAATAAATGCAAATCACTTCAAGGAATGTGGACCGGCCCTAGAAAATGTCAGCATGGCTCAGACCAGTGCGCAGAAGAGGCTGAAAGGGAGTATGGTTCTGGAAAGGAAAGTAATGAATCTGAAAAGGCACAACTAGTCTCTCAGGAGAACGCTTCAGATATCCAAATTACAGATGAGTCCACAAGCATGATCGACCGAATACATTTTTTTCTTCTCAATGTGTCATGGATTTTTTCTCCCTGTGTCCTATTTTCCACCGGGAAGTAGGGACTCTAACAGGAACCCGTGCGGCAAGCATACCACACAAAACGCTGGAGACCCATGTATTACAAAGGATAGGTGTACGTTGGACACACAACAACTTGAAGAAAGGCGTTGTCCCCTAACTGGTGGTGTCATCTTGGAAACACCTGCGATAGTCCACAGTTACCTGCCACATGCATGCTCCAACAAATGATCGCGCGACAGAAATCAAGGCCGTTACAATGGGTGGTTGGAGTCTGATAGAGCACTTGATAGTACAGATACCCTGTCAAAGGAAAACCATCGACACATCACTCTCTAATGATGAAATCTTGATGATGACCGAGCTGCCATGGAAAAGACATCAGTTATTGTGCAATTGAGTATAGTTAGTTTCTATTTTTAGTAAAGTGCCATACGAAGATTCATATAGCAGAGAATAGTCAGAGACTAATTTCTAGGGATAGTGTTTAGAGGGTAGGGTAGCCTGAGCAAAATACCCTGGTCTATATATTTCATATTTTCAATGTAAGCCAGGTTGGCTAGAAAAATAGTGTAGACAGTGACTATTGAATGTAGCTTTCGAACTCGATTGAAAATTAATACAAAGGTGCTGAAACTTTGACAAAAATATTCTAACGGTAGCAGTTTGATGTATTGTACTCTCTCTTTGAGCACATGCTTTCCTGTGTTCTTTATATTCATATATGTATTTTGTCTAAATCAAAACATGATTCGAATCTAGAATTCACCGTGCGGTGCTCTAGGTTTGTGCCATCTATATGACTGTGTTTCTTATAAGTGAACTTCAAATTCATCCCTAGCGGTGCTCCAAGTTGCTTCATGTATTTTTCTCTCGCCACACACACCGATTTTTAACTGAAATATTGTTTCTTACATAGCCTTTATCCTCTCAATTTCAGTCACTAATTCATTTGTTTCTATCGTTTTCTTAAATTGACTCCATATCCCAAGGTATTTCTTTCTTTCACCAATAGAACTAGAAATATTGTAAGAAAGTGTTAAAACTAGCCGACAGTTTAAAGCCATAACCTATACAGAGACAGATTCTCAAAGAGAGCCTTCTGTAGGTCAGAAAGGCTAGTTTCTGACCTCAAAGTTGGTTTGTAGGTTGCCTCTGTCATTCATTTTCTTAGCCAAATGGAGTTTACACAGCGCTAACATCCTGACGTCGTTGTCGGGGATGAAATTGAATAAAATTTTACATGCCCTAAAGTGTACCCATTGTGTGGATGTGCTGCGAAAATATTCGGACTACTTTGAAACCTCCAGTCACCATGGATTCGGTGTCCCCTAGAACGATTCTATCCCTTGCCCACCCAATTATAAATTTTGGTTGCTTTGCATGTATTCTGTTCACCAACCAAGTTTATGCACTGCCTGCAATTCTTCCCGCGAGCCCTGAGTTTCTTGTGGCTGGAAATTCTATTTCCTTCAGCTACGTCACAAACAAGGGTCAATCAATATTACCGCCTTAGATCCATGCTAAATATGCCGCATGCATAAAAATATGAGGTGCACCATGGCAGAAAGGTGCATGAAGGAGCAGAAATGTGGGGCCCGAACCTCAAAACTTGACATTGATAAATGAAAATCTAGATGTTAGAGAATATTTGTTAACCCACATCACATCAAATTGTTGATGCATTTCATAGGAAGGATATCGTTGAGCCTACCATTCTTCTTGCACCAAATCCTCCGAGAGATAGCAGACATCGTCCAAACAAAAGAAAACCAGCCGAAGAAGAAACTATCTCACGTCTCGCTAATCAAATTACTGATAGTTGA
>CBVK0101922360.1:0-10929 GCA_900067695.1 Picea abies
ATTTCCCCCTCCATCTCATACCTTCCTCAGTGTTTCCCCTAACTCCCCCATGCATGCATGGTAGTTTAGATGTTTGATTCCATAGTTAGTACCCCTTTATCATGAAATAATCTCTTGATCGAAGTGTACAATGACCTGATGTACCTTCCCCTTGGACCCTTAAGAAAATATTGTTCTTCTATACTGTAAGAATTCAATGTATCTACTGCAAACTCAATGATATACCCCACTACAATGTTGTCTAGCAAGAAATCTACTACGCGCATGAATTTTTTATTCACCCTCTTTAACCGCGTGGTATTCTCTTTTGTCCACTCCATTGATCTAACTCTATTTGTCAGATGGGTATCTTTCAACTGTGCTATGCACTCTTGTAATAGCATGGGAAACTCACTAAATAAACTCTTGTGTATTTTGATAAATATGTATCTCTCCAAGTACTGTCGTGGCTTAAGCCTAGGGATTCTATTATCTTTGTGGGAAAAATATACTTCTTGAACTTTCAAGCATATTTCAATATCCACTTTCGTGGGGTTCCAACCTAAAAACATCCCCTCTCTTAACTCCTCACACTATCCTGCATGATACATCCCTCCTGATATAATCTTCTGCATTCCAACCGGTAACATAACCATTGTTGGACACTTTGGGCTGACCCAGGTTCTAACTATAGGATTACCAACAACCCTTCAACCATCGAGCCTTCTGGATACCATAAGGCAACATAGTGCACAGAGTGCACTGCGCAGTCTCACCCAAGATGGCTTCAATGGGTGGCCGCATGAATCAGATGTCTGCAACCATGGGATGGGATGTGTATCTCTCTCAGAGGCATTAGATCTACTCAACTCCTAGCCCTCAAATTCCCATTTATTATACTGATCCTAACTTTTACCAGTGACACAACATATAACCAATGACACATATTCATTCAATGTTACGCAATATTATTCCATCTATTATTTTATCATATTTATCATATAACCCATTAACTCAAATATAATCATAATCAATGCAAACATTCATACACATGACACAAATATACCATGGTTCACCCCCTCATGGGCTACGTCCACAAAGTTTTGTCACTTTGGCTCTTTATTCATATTCATGCAAAATCTAGTGTTGCGCACTGTACAATTTTTCCGCCATTACATTCGATCTCCACATATCGTTATAGCCTTCACAAAACTGAGAACATCTTAACTAGTCTCTCAACAAAACACCCTAACCAACTAAACGACATCCGAACTAACTTTTTTTCACAGTCCTAATACATTCTACTTATACCAAAAATGGGACAAAGCCCTTACCAAAAACCTAACCCTAAGCTAATTAGGTTTGTCCACTTTCCAACTGCTCAATATCGCCTGGTCCTCAATCCAACCATTCTCCAAGTCGGCACTTGCCCACTTTCCAACTACTCCACAACAATTTGTCCACTTTGTAACTTCTTTTCTCGGCGCTACTTTTCCTCTTTTTCTGGCAAACTCCCTATTTTTCGGCGCTGCTTTGATTCTTTCCCAAAATTGGTTTGTACCAACACTCCACGATGACTCAAGACTCAAGATATAAAACCAAATCCTAGGGACAACTAATAATCAAAGAGCACACCAAAATAAAGTAAAAAGGCCAATGCACACAAACATGATATAGTTGTTGAAAAGGGGCCTCCCTCACTAGAGTAGGTATGTCTCGCCCAAGAGGGGCCGTAGACTCCCTTCAAAATATTGGAGGTATCATAATCAATTATAAGGGCTCTCATGGGACTAACAACGCAGTCGGTCAGATCCCCCTGGAGAGGTAATCCTCCATAAAGTTTGTGTGTTGTCTGACTCTTATTTGACTCAGGGTACCTGCAAAATAACCCCTGCAAGTAACCTATGTGGCCACCTATGTTAAGCAACTAGAGTCACCACAATATAACCAATGCGTAGGCAAACATTCGTAAGTTCGGTCCACCGTATGGGCAAGGTAACAAAGCCTGAAATCTTGAAAGCACCGCCTCTCATAGAGGTAAAGGTACTAGAAAGACCCCCAAATACGAATAGAACCCCAGACATATCTCTGATGCTAAGAAGCTATTAGAGGGCTATCTATGCAACCAACTTCGCGCAACCTCGTGCTTAACTCCAGTGTGAGAGGAGCCTCTTGACGTCACTAATTACACAATGGATTTCACACTTTCAAGGACAAAGGGATGCAGACTTGATATGAAGTGAAATTTCTCCAGAGCATCTTTGCTCTCAAAATTGAATTGTTCAATCTCCTCAACAATTGGATATGGCTCAATTTATAGCCTTCAAATAGAACTGAAGGTTCGATTCAGAGCATTCCCAGTATCTGGAAGGTCAAAGATCATGGATCTCGTGACATGGCATGGAAACCCGACATAATTTTTAATTTTGAGAACGAAACTCGATGTACGCAGGCTATAGTGGAGCAACCTACGTATATGCTTGTTGTATAACTGATAGGGTGCGTATATGTGGAAAACTATGTTTTTTTTTCTCTGGAAGGTACAAAAAGGGACTTCAAGTTTACATAGGGAAATGGAAAGGCCATCCAAGCAAGTTGCATGGGGTGAGGAAAAATTTGTTGTAACAACATGGGAATCACAAGCCAAAGGACTAGCAATTGTCAATGAAGTGAAAGGAGGATCTAGCTCAAAGAGGTGTTGAAGGAAGGTTTTTGTTATGACAACCTTAGATATGGGTGAATGGATAGTGGAATTAGGGGGCACACGTGCCTTTCCCATGTTTAGTGGACCCCACTTATCCATCTAGGTATGTAAGGAAATATAGATACATCGAGACACACAATGATTATGAAAGTAAGAAAGGCTTAAAATTGTGCTAGTTATGGAAAACAATAGCTTTGGTTTTAATTAATAGATAAGTTGATGGGAGTAAATGACTAAATATGGTTTGATATTTAATGTTCCACATTGATTTTGACTTTGAGTTGGTGAAGTTCATGCAACTCATTTAGTAAGAGAATAAATATCGTCACAATTGAAATTTAACATACGATTAGGATAACACAAGTGTACAATAAATGATGGTAGAAGTCATACATCAACCATCATCATATGTAAATAGTGCTAACCCAATTCTAGGATCATGATCCATGTAGAATGTCAATATTATAATGCATAATGAGCACAAAATAACATATACCTAACTATCTAGGATCATGATCCATGTAGAATGTCAATATTATAATGCATAATGAGCACAAAATAACATATACCTAACTATCTATGACACCACTCATTGTTGACCTCTTCACAAGTTAGTCCAATATAAAAACTATATTGAACCATATTTATCCTTACCACTTTATTTATTAAACATTAAAATTTTCACTGCTAAACCAATTGTATAATCGTGATCCATGTAAAATATCAATTTTATAATACATAATGAGCAAAAAATAACATCCACCTATAACTATATGATACCACTAATTGTTTACCTCTGCATGTTAATCCAATATAAAAACCATATTTATCCTTACACTTTATTTATTAAACATTAAAATTTTCTTTACAAATTAGTCTGATATAAAAACTATATTTAGCCATATTTATCCTTGCCACTTTATTTTTCATCACAATGTGAGATATTTTTTCGTCATTAGAAAGGTTTATAACCATCACTCATAAAAACTATTCACTTTATTAGAAAGGTTTATAACCATCACTCATAAAAACTATTCACTTTATCCTTTCCCCCTTATTTATTAAACATTAAAATTTTCATCACAATGTGATGAGATTTTCTCATCATAAATAGAAAGGTTTATAACCATCACTCTTAAAAAATTTAATACTATCCATGATCTAGACACTTTCTACACATGGGAATGCACATTAAAAGCTTCTTTGTGATGTGAAGGTGTGAAACTAATGTTTTTTAATAGATAAGATTTTAATCAAACGTCTTTTCAAATTTATGAATAAATGGATGAAGATTTTAACGAATTCACTCTCTTGTCCTTAGATCAATGAAAGTGGTCATTTTATCACCTTGTCACTCAGATACGTTTGTATCTGACCTTTGTTGCTTTTTAACTTAGAATGAAATTTTGTCAAGAGGAGACGTTAGTGGATTTGTATATATCACGGATAACCCATAAATCACTTAAAGTCAAAGTGGCCCACTTAGCCATGGAATGATTGCAATGCATTGTTTTATACATTCAACATTATGACATCATGCTCACCTAGAACAAACCCACTTTTAATAAAATTCTCAATATTTGTCTATGTTTATCCTTGTATCATGCTCACCTAAAATAATTCCACTTTTAATAAAATTCATTCTCACCTAAAATAATTCCACTTTTAATAAAATTCTGAATATCTGTCGATGTTCAAGATAACCCTTTATATAAAAGTGTCCTTTATATAAAAGTGTGACGAAAGGATTATTAATATTCTAATTTATATAATAAGAGTTCATAGTATTACTAAGTTATTTTTTTTCAAAAGGCATCTTTGGATTTAATCATTTTATAGCATCTTTGGATTTAATGTTAATTATTTTTTTCAAAATATTCATCATTTTATAACACTTTTGGATTTAATCATTTTATAACATCTTTGAATTTTATGTTAACATTTAATTCCGTTATGTTTATTCAATATATATCTTATTATTTGTAATTAGTTTTAACGAAAATGAGAAGACAATCCTTTGATAGGATGGATAAATGTCCACTATGATATAAAAGTGTGATGAAATGACTATTAATATGCTAATTTATATAATGTGAGGTTTTAATACTACTAAGATGGTATGATTAAAGATATTTTTCTTTAAGATATCTAACATTTTATTGTATCTTTGATTTTAGTGTTGACATGTTATCCTTATTTAATGTATATTCGGTTATGTAATTTAATGTTAGCATTAACAAAAAGGAGAAGAAGACAAACCTTTGATAGGATGGATAAATTCCCACTTGGATATAACAGTGTGATGAAAGGATTATTAATATGCTAATTTATATTATTCAAGGTCTTATTACTACTAAGATGGTATAATCAAAAGTATTTTTATTTAGAATATTCATCATTTTATGGCATCCATGGCTTTAGTGTTGACATTTAATTACATTATCCTTATTCAATATATATCTTATTATCTATAGTTTAATATTAGTGTTAAAGAAAAGGAGAAGAAGACAACCCTTTAATAGGATGGATAGATGCCCACTCAGATATAAAAATGTGATGAAGGGACTATTAGTATGATAATTTATATAATGAGAGGTCCTAGTACTACTAAGATGGTACAATCGAAGGTATTTTTCTTTATGTTGTTCATTCTTCTATGGTATCTTCGACTTTAGTGTTGACATTTAATTGCATTATACTTATTCGATTTATATCTTATTATTTATAATTTAATATTAGTGTTAATTAGAAGGAGAAGAAGACAACCCTTTGATAGGATGGATAAATGCCCACTTGGATATAAAAGTGTGATGAAAGGACTACTAATATGCTAATTTTAATAATTCAAGGTCTTAGTACTACTACGCTAGTACGATCAAAGGTAATTTTTCTTTAGAATATTTGTGATTTTATGGCATCTATTTTTTTAGTGTTGACATTTAATTACAATATCCTTATTTGGTATATATATTATTATCTAAAGTTTAATATTAGTGTGAACGAAAAGGAGAAGAAGACAAACCTTTGATATGATAGATAAATTCCCACTCAGATATAAACGGGCGATGATAAATTCCCACTTAGATATAAAAGTGTGATGAAAGGACTATTAGTATGCTAATTTATGTAATGAAAAATCTTAGTACTACCAATATGGCACAATCAAATATATTTTTCTTTATAATATTCATCATTTTATCTTGTTTTATTTTTATTTTTATTTTAGTGTTGACATTTACTTATGTTATCCTTATTCAACGTATATCCTACAATTTATACTTTAATATTAGTGTTAACGAGAAGGAGAAGAAGAAGACAACCCTTTGATAGGATGGACAAATGTCCACACAGATATAAAAGTGTGATGAACGAACTATTAGTATGATAATTTATGTAATGAGAGGTCTTCATACTACTAATATGGTACAATCAAATATATTTTTCTTACAATATTCATCATTTTATGACATTTTTGGTTTTAGTGTTGACATTTAATTACTTTTTTCCATAGAAAAAGAGTCATAATTTCATTCCAACAAGAGTAAAATTACATAAAGGCAGATGTTGTTCAACATTCAAACAAAAGACTTGTCTTCGGTTAGTATGAGGAAGGATAAAACAATGCCTATCAAATATGTTCATACTAAGTTTTCTTCATCTACATAGCCTTCGTATCCACCTAGTATGCCAATAAGCAAAACAAGCATTCAAGCCTCCACATGCACATATCTCCTTCATAAATCCCTCTTATATATATTTATATGTCCATACATTGTTCAAAAAATACTACCATAACATTACCTACATAGATCATTAAAAAACATATAACATATGTATGAATAAAAAGAGTTATCGCGGCATTCTCTACTTTGTTCATTCCGGTCCGCTAGAATAACCTAATCCCTGCAAGCAATACGAATACCTTCTTTTGAATGACTATCAATGATTTGGTTTCTCTCTCTATAAATATGATAATGAGAGATAGAAGTAAAACCAATTTAAATTCCCCTTATCTCCTCAAAGAGAGGTTGAAATGTATAATTTCTTAAGTTGTATTCCTTATTTAACCTCTTAATACAAGGAGTGAATCTCCAAAAATCTGTGAGGATGATTGACCATACTCTATGTTTTTTGTTAACTTTGGAATAGAGCCTTTTTTTATGGCTTTCTCATTTAATATCTAAACATGCCACTTGTGGGAGTTGAACCTAGGGGGGGGGGACCCCTTAGCACAGACCACTCAGGATAAACGCAATTGGAATTGACCATACTCTATTGCTAGGGTAAGCACCAAATTTAGGGCCAAAAGTTATGAAAATTTATTTCAACCCTAGCCAAGGTCAAATTTCAAGTGAAGGGAGTGAGTGTTTAAATAAAAAGGACTCCCCCTACCCCACCCATAGCTAGGTCACCCTATGAAGCATCGTCAAAATATTCTCAAGCACATCTTCGATCAACAATTTCTTCATAAACCTATCATGGCACTTTAGAATATTTTGTTTGATTTAAAGAACCAACAATACTCAACCCCTATATAGAACATCAAAGAGGAGAAATGTTCTTATCCTCAAATATATTGGAATTCCTTGCCAACCAAATACCCCAAGCCACTATTAAGGGTAAGGTACCATATCCTTTTGTAGACACATTCTCACACCATATCCTAAAGGATTCTTCAATTTAGTTCATTGTCCAAACATCTCTCAATACTGTGAAGCTTCCAATCTCTTCCCAAACTTCTTTATAGAAGGCACAAGACATGACAAGGTGAAAATTAGTTTCTTCATGAGATTTACATAGAATGCACCATCCTGGCTTATGGGTGTTCCTGTTTTTTAAAATGTCCCAATTTATTTCCTTATTGTTAATAATTATCCACGTAAAAATATGGGATTTTAATGGACATTTGATTTTCCATAGCTTCTTCCACCACCACTTCTATGGCTCCAGATCCACAAAATAAGCTAGTGCCTTGTAACCTTCTTTTGGCGTATAATATCCTATATGATTTAGAGACCATACCAAAATATTCTCTTCATCCTTTTTTCTAACAAATTTGGCACTTAGATTCCTAGTGTAGTTATCCCAGAAGTCACAATCCACCTCTTGCAATCCCAACTCCCTACTCGTAAGCCACACATGTTTCCAAATAGTGGTGAGCTAGAGATTTGCTACCTAGGAAAATTTATTTATTCCTCTAGATCTCAAATGACCAGTGATGTGTTTTGGTAGCCTATAATTATATCCACACCTGATCCAAGGTTCTATCCCCACTTGCATCTAAGTCCATCTACCAATATTGCAGACCAACTAGTCACCAATAGGGAAAATAAACGACAACTACTTTCTAAATAATAAAAACATTATGCATAATCTTCACTTGATTTTTCAACCATTGATCTAAATATTCAGAGTATATATATTTTTCCTTTACCATTGTGCACCATAAACTCTACTTCTAATGTAGCCTCCATGCACTTTTCACTGCCATAGATATAGAGAACAAGGAAAAAAAATTGAGTCCCCATCCCCTTGGGCTTTAGGGACAACAAATTTTTTCCAACCTACCAAAAGTAACCCTTTATTATCTCTATTCCCAAACCAAATAAATATAAAGCACAATCTTTTGATCAATTCTTGCACACCTTTGGGTATCTAGGACAAGCACATCCAATATATTGGAATGGCCTCTAAAACAACCTTTACCAATTTGCCTCCTCCAGATAGCTAGCAGTTGCACCACAAATTTAACCTTTTCTCTACTTTAGTAATCAAACATTGCCAATATTTTTTATAATAGTCATTGTGTTTGTGAAATAAAATCAAATACCTTAAACCATTCTCAATATTTGTCTCTTGGAAAGGAAATAAATAAGACATATAGCCTTTATCTTCATCAATAATACCAAATAAAAAAATTGTGTATTTATCAAGATTTATTTGCATGCCTATAGCTAGACAAAACAAGTCTACTATGTATTTTAGTTTTGTTGTATGGATAGGATGTTAGACTAGTAATGTTCTGTTGTTTTATATTGTTGTATGTTATTCATATGTCTCAATATTCTAACACTTTTGTAGTACACTATAAACAACAAAGGTAAAAGTGGGTAACCTTGTCTAAGGCCTCTCTTAGGATCCAAAAATGGAGATGTTGAGCCATTGATAAGTACAGAGAAACATATTGAATAGACACAATTATTTACCAAGGAAAAAAATTGCGCACAAAATCCCAAATGAATAAGCAAAAGCGTCAGGAAAATCCAACTGATTCTATCTTATGCCTTGGAATAATCTACTTTTACCATCAATGCCTTGAGATTTTTTTATTTTCGAGGATTGTATATCTTCTTGTGCAATCCCCACTACTTCATGTATTTGTATCCCTTCTAGGGACCCAAATTATTCTTCAGATATTGTATTTGACAAGATAGTTTTCAATCTTCTGTCTATAATCTTTGCAATGATTTTATATATACAATTACATAGTAAAATACACTTGAAGTTGTTAAAAGTGGATGGATCATTAGATTTAGGTATAAGAGAAATATAAGTCTCATTATACGTTTGTAATATATTTTCAGTAGATCTTGATTTCTATATCATCATTCTTAAATCTTCTTGTAAAAACTCAAGACACCCTATAAAAAATCAATTGACATCCCATCAGGCCTTTTGCTCTTATCTTTTTAGAAGCTATGCAAGACTATAGTAAATTCTTCTTCACGTATTTTTTCCATTAAATTTTGATTATCAATAGGGTTGATATGTCTTTGGAAAAAAGGAGGACATCCTTAGAACCTATCCAATGGTATTTGTTATCGCACAAACTATAGTTTGGGAAAAGCCTGACCCAATCCATGAGATGGAGATAATTGTGGGAGAGTCTACCCATTGTCACCTTAGATAAACCCTGCCCTCACTTTAGTGAAGGATAAATCCAACACAAGGGGGGAATCCCAAGTGACCCTAGGGGGAAATGAAGTGGAAAGTGATATTATGGAAGTGAATCCCTTATATCTCAAAACTACTAAGTGGAGGATGGATTGGAAATGAATCTCGGGGATGGTCAATGGTTTCCAAGTGCTTGAGTACATGCGAAAGATTGTTGTACCTGCTCGAGACACAAGAAAACACAAGATACAAGACCAATAATATGATGGACAAGAAATTGAAGCTTACTGTCCAAATTAGAAGAAATATATAATCATATAAATCAACAATGAAATGATAAGAATAGTTTTTAAACAAGTCACTAAAAGTCCAAGAAAATAAACAAGAGACTAACTAGCAATTACTAGTGTAACTCAAGTATGATAGCACAAGACTTTAGAAACAATTAAAGGATGTTATATACAAATATTGAGGATATATTATTGCAGCCTTGTGGCTGTAGCAAACAATTTCTACAACAGAAAAATCTAATCACCAAAAATTGGAAATAAACCACTCAAAAGAAGCACACCAACTAGTAGATTAATTTGGTATCTTTCTAGCAAACTTTGACAGTTAGAAAATGAACAAGTTTGAAAGTTATGAAGTATTTTGATGCATCTCTAATGGTTGTAGAATAAATTTGTTACAACAACAATAAATCCTTGTAGAATCACGATGCCCTAAGGGCCTTGGAAAGCCTTGAGAATATAGAAAATATTCCAATTTAAACAATTTTAATACCTCGTGATTTTACGTATCCCAATGTAATGATTTTATTTCTCCAATTGAAGAGATTAGTGATTTTAACTATTGGGTTATGGAGTCTTTTAAATGAAAGATCTAGTTGTGTTACTTCCTTGGGGGTGAAAGCCCTTTTACTCCCTAAGGAAATCAAGACTAACTAGGAAACATCTAGGAGTGTGTAAGCCATTTTACTTCTCCTAGTATTCATTTGTGCAAAGCATTATTCCAAGAAAATTATGATGGGATTAGTGGGGTTGTATGCCCTTATACTCCCCAAAATCTTAACAAATTAACCTTGCAACCAATAAAAGAAGCAATAACAAGAGAAATGCCTTACCTAATCCAAGCATTAACAAGATAAACTCCTTTTAACCAAGAAAACTCCACCATAAAAGCAAGAAATAGCCTCCAAGAAAGACAACACATTATTTCTTCATCCAATATGTTAAGCCCTAAATAGTGGCTCATTACCCCTTGATTGGGGCATATTACATTAGTAATGTTATTTTATTTATGTTGGATTTATTCCATTAGTTTTAATTATACCTCCTAGTCTCCTATATATA
>CBVK0101922364.1:6302-17211 GCA_900067695.1 Picea abies
TCGCAATATGAGTTGCGTCACTGGTTTTTTGGCATGGTATGAAATGTGCCATCTTTGAAAATATTTCTACCACTACAAAGATTAAATCATATCCCCTCTATGTCCTTGGCAGTCCCAATATGAAATCCATGCTCACTGTATCCCACGAACTTTCTGTTATGGGCAAGGGACGGTATAACCCTACGTTCTGCCTTTTTCTTTTAGTGTGTTGGAAAATCCTGCACCTGTCCACAAATCTCTTAACATCCTTTCTCATCCCTGACTAGTAATACAAGAAATTCAATTTCAAGAATAATTTATCATGACCGAAGTGTCTGGCCAATCCTCCACTGTGATTTTCCTTAAGAAAATTCTCCCTCATGGAGCATTTCAGAATACATAATGGATTGCCCTTGAACAATAATCCATCCTGGATAATGTACTCGGTCCATTGGCTTCTGTCCCTGAGAATTGGATTCTCAGATGCCTCATATGCTTCTTTAAAATTCCCTGAGAATTGGATTCTCAGATGCCTCATATGCTTCTTTAAAATCTGGATCATCCCTGTATATTTCTTTGAGGTTATCAAAACCCAAAGTCTTGACTCTCAATTGTTGCAATAACAAAGATTTCCTGCTCAAAGCGTCAACCACTTTGTTAGCAGTTCCAGAAATATGTTTAATCACAAAAATAAAATTTTGCATGAACTCAACCCATTTAGCATGTTTTTGGTTAAACTTCTCCTATCGAGTCACGAATTGCAAAGCCTAATTATCGTTGTACAAAATGAACTCTTTGGGAACCAAATAGTGCCTCCATTTTTTCAGTGCCTATATGACCGCATACAATTATTTGTCATATGATGAGTATTTGATCTTTGCTTCATTCAATTTCTCTTTGGAATATGTGATCGGCCTTTTATCTTGGCTCAAGACCGCTCCAATTGAAAACCCACTCATGTCACACCTGACCTGGAATGTTTTGTTGAAATCTGGTAACACCAGAATTGGTTGCTCAATGATCTTTTTTTTCAGTAGGTTGAAACTCTTGTATGCTTCCTCTATCCAACGAAAATATTTATATCGTTTCTTCATCGTATCCATCATTGGTACACTGATTCCACTAAAGTTTCAGATGAATTTTCTGTAGAAGCTACCCAAACCTTGGAAGCTTCGAACTTTGAACACGCTCTTTGGTGATGGCCAATCCTTAATCACCTTTATCTTCTCAGGATCCATTTTCAATTCATTTGAAGAGATAACAAAACCAAAATAAATGAGTTATGTCCTCATGAATGACAATTTCTTCATATTGATCAACAATTTATCTTGTTGCAATCTCCTCATCATGACAGCTAAATGTTTTAAGCGCTCCGCTTCAGTTTTACTGAAAATTAGTATATCATCCAGATATAAAATCATGAATTTTCCAATGAAATCCTTTAGGACTTCATTCATCAACCTCATAAAGGTACTAGGTGCATTCATCAAGACAAATGGCATGACAAGCAATTCATACAAACCTTCATTTGTCTTGAATGTTATCTTCCATTCATCACCTTCCCTCATTCTTATCTGCTGATATCCGCTTTTCAAATCAACTTTTGAAAAGAACTTTGCTCCACTCAAGCAATCCATCAAGTCATCCATCCTTGGCAATGGAAACTTGTATTTGATGATAATTTTATTAATTTCCCTTGAGTCTGTACACATTCTCCAACCACCATATTTCTTTGGGCTGAGCACTGTCAGAACAACGCATGAACTCAAGATTTCTCTAACCAATCCTTTGTCCATTAAGTCTTAGACCTATCTTTTAACTTTCTCTTTCTCTTGCAGCATCAACCTATATGTTTCTTTGTTTGGAAAACTTTCTCTAGGTATAAGATCGATATGATGGCTTATACTCCTAATATGTGGCAACGAATAAGGTAGTTCATCCACTACTATATCAACAAATTCTTCAAACAAATCCTAGATTTCTTCCGGCAAATTGTCTATTTTAGTGTTGGTCAAAAGAATTCTAGGTTTCCTAACCATAATGAATTGTGCATATTCTTTCTTCTTAACTTCCTTAATAAGTTTATTCCCACTCATGAGAAGTACTATATTGTTCATCTATGGTTTCACTTCTTTATCCTTAATCAACAACAACATGTGCATCCTACCATTTTTCTCCAAGGTGTAAGTGTTCTTTCTCCCATCATGAACAACATTTATGTCATATTGCCATAGTCTCCCCAAAAAAAGATGACAGACATCCATGGGAATGACATCACATAAAATTTCAGCATTGTAACCTCCTATCTTGAATTCAACTAAACATTGTTTAGTGACAGTTNNNAACTAAACATTGTTTAGTGACAGTTACCTGATGTCCTTTTTGTAGCCACACAACTTTGAATGGGCTGGGATGCACAACAGTCTCCAACTCCATCTTTTCTACCATCTCTGTAGACACAAGATTATTTGTGCTACCACTGTCCACTATGACTTTGCATACACTGTCTTTGGTTTCTAAAGAAGTCCAAAAAAAATTGTTTCTTTGGGTTGGGTTCTCTTCCTCCTTCTCTGGCTTCAAGTGAACTTTCCGCGTCATCAAGGATCTTTCACCCTAAACATCTTTTGCCTCAACATTCCATCTTTGAGCTTCGACAATGTGAGTTTCACCATATTTCATCCTATTTGGACACTCATAGGATATGTGTTTGATTTTTCCATAGAAAAAGAACTTCACTTCGCCTCCTCTACCTCTTCCTCTTCCTCTGGCTCAAGGAAAAGTGTTTCGATCAGCATATTGTCTCCCCTGCAAGCTTCCTCCTCTCTCATATTGAGTTTGAGGTTTCTTTCCCTCATCTTTGGACTTCTGCATTCTATCTTGGGCAATTGCCTTGCCTCTTCTTTGACTTCTGCCTCGGCCTCTTTGACCTTATTTTTGGCTCAAATTTTCTCCATCTTTCAGAGCCATATGTTAAGCATCTTCTACGGTTTGTATGGTCATCATGCTCATCTCGTTATGAATGTCATATCGCAGACCATTCATATATCTATAAACTTTCTCATCATCTCCCTCCCGATGACTTGATTTGATGTTTATCCTATAGAACTCTTCGGTGTATTCTTTCACTGTCATCAACTTCTGTACCAAATTCTACATCCTCCAAAACAGATTGATTTGATAATATCTGGGTATGAATTTGGCCTTCATTTTTGAGACCATTCTATCCCAGCTTTTGATTCTTTGTTTTCCCTTACAATGCATGTCAGCCTGTAGTTCATCCCACCATAGAGTTGCATGCCCTTTAAGTTTGGTAACGACATGTTTAACTTTCTTATCTTCCTCGACATCCTCATAGTCGAATTATTTATCCAGAGCTCTAAGCCAATCTAGTAGCTCTTCAACGTCTAACTTTCCTTCATACATCAGAATGTCCATTTTTGTTCTGGCTCTGATTCTCGCAACAAATCTGAATAGACTCTCTTCTATGAAATCTTCAACTTCTATTTCTTCTTCTTCGTTTCCATCTTCATTTTCACTTTCATCTTCACTGATATATCCAGGGTCGACTGTTCACCTCTGTGCCATCTCCATGGCATCAATCCTGGCACGTAATTCACCCATCTCTCTTTCCACTACCAGATCAGGCATTGGAATTTCTCTTATTCTCGACGACATGGCTGTAAAATTCCTCTTTTCTCTCTACTACAGCAAGTAAATAATTTTTTTTGTGCTTTGATACCACAACTGGCACAACACCCCTACCTCAATAGGATCTGGGTGACCTCCTGGTCTTAGTATCATTCTAAATTTCTACCCGAGTCAGATTGACTCTTCGATTCCCCACATGAAATCCCACTAAAACACACGCAAAACTATGTGTATCCACAGGTCCTTATGATCATGTAAGTGCGAACACATGCAAGGCGCCAACTCTCACCCATGTGACCAACAGTTATGACCACAACCTTTTCCAAAATGGTATTTCGGACTTCACGACCTTACGAATCCTGATTTAAGACCCCTTGACTCTTCAATTTCTAAAACCCAAAAGGGTTGACAGATCTTGACTCCTCCCTTAATGTTTCTCCAATGTGACCTCTGATAAAAACCTGAGGCACAGTCTTTTCGACGCTTGGAACTTCGTGTAACGACGAGTTGCTATGTAACAATTCATTTCGCTGATTCCCAAAATCACAATATACCCTTGTTGTAAATCAACGGCTCAAATATCGCCTGATCTTATGGCTCAAATTTGATCGAGACTTCGCGAATCAGGATTTCACGACTCTCGACTCCAAGTCACAATATTCTCTGATGCCTGAATTCAGAAATGACAAAAATCAAGGACGAAATCAACGCTTCCTGTTGATCTCAATCCAACGACCACTCTTCCTCCTCAACTTCTGAATACTAAAAACACTCAGCCTTAATCTCCTCCCTAGTCTACGAGATCCAACGACCCATGGTAAATCTTCCACTTCTTCTTGAAGAGATTCCACCGTTCGATTTAACTTCTTAGGGCTTTTGGCCAAATGAATAGGTGTTTTTCCTCCTGAACTTGAATTCTGTGAGACGATTTTTACCTCCGTCTCCCTTCGAACACCTCAAAGGTTCTATCCCTTCTGATCTTTCACTTGCAAACTCAAGGCTTCCAAAAGGGTCCTTACATGCACTCCTTGTGGAAATTTGAAATAACCTTTGGTTATTTGGATCTTCGACTCTATGCACTCTTTGCAACAACAGTCTTTCAATCTTCCTCTTGGACTGGTAAAATCCAATACCTCACCTAGCCTGCGCACACATTGCAAGACTCTGAGATAACCTAAAACTTTTGTTGATATGAGAACAATGGTATCTCTCCTGATATTTCTGAGATAAAACTCATAACTTTGTCGACGCACACCTTGCAGACGTTCATTGCACTCCTTGTAGGAATTCTCAAGAAGAGAAACAATTGAAACTCATTCTTCCTCTCTCACAGATTTCATACATTTGACATGAAATCATACAGATAACATAGCATTGTAATAAATGCATAATCAGAGAAACAAAACAACTATAAGCATACCATTCAACATATGTAAACAACAAGCATAATAACATCATTAAAATTGAGTCAACGATTATATATTAACTCAAGTGTTCTTGTGCATGGGTTCTTCTCTACAACTCTTTGCTAAATCTCAATAACTTACCGAATTCTCTACCTCTGAATGATAGTAATATAATGATACAAGCGAGGGTGGCTATTATTCCGTTTTCCCTCCTACAACTCTAACTATCAAATCGAAAATTAAAAGCTACAACTACTTTACACTCAATGCACATAAATGCCTCCATATCCGAGAGATGAGAGAAACGCTAAATATATGTTTACAACCTACAAAACATAAATGCGAACACACTCCCCTAGCTATTACATTAATGTCTCCTCATTTAATATTTAAAACATTTTCAAAATGCGTTCTGGTGCATTTCTAGTTGTCCTCAACTTTGTGCTTGTTTTACTAGCTGCTTACGATGCTCCTGCATCACAATGGGATCCCATTCACCCACATATGTGAATGGCATGCGCACTCCCCCTCTTTAGGATCTAGTTGTTCTTATGGTTGTATTGTTGTGGTTGTGACAATGGAAGTGGGATCTGCATCGATGACCTGTCTCTTTCCATTATTTTCTGAATCATGTTCTGAATCTGAGTTCAAATATTTTTATTTGAACTCAGTCACCAATTATTGTTTTTAGAAACATTCATCGGTGTTTTTCTAGGGGATTTTGTGGAAATCACACTATTTTCTAGTGTCATTCTTTTTCTTTCCCTTACCCTTCTTTTCCTATGGCTTGGACTGGTTTTTGGGAGGTTGTTTGTTAGGGTCATATTTATCATACTTTGGTTGTTGTGGATTTGAAGACCTGAACTCTCATTTTCTCTGGTGCTTAAATTTCTTCTTGATCTTGACAACATATCGATAAGCAGCTCCCATCGATGAGATTTCCAGAAACTCCATTTTAGTTTTGATGTACGTGTGTAGAGACACACAGTATTTCAGAACCAAATTTCACTCATAATCTTTGATACCTAGATTGGTGCACAAGATATGGAAGGTATCGGTGAACTCTAACACTTCATGGCCCCTCTCTTGACCAAATTTGTTCCATCTCATGTAATGGTCTTCATAGTTTCCAACAGGGTAATATTATTCCTTGACAACATCTACAAAGCATTCCCAAGTGGGTTCGGCCTCGAACATTCCAAACTCCTCTATGGAAATTTTCTCGCAGTAAGTTTCCAACCAATGTTTGACATGGGGGAGAGCCTTAAGGAGTGAGAACATTCCAAACTCCTCTATGGAAATTTTCTCGCAGTAAGTTTCCAACCAATGTTTGACATGGGGGAGAGCCTTAAGGACTGTGAATGTGATCTTTTCCCTGTCGGAAGGTGATATTTAAAGAAATACTTTTTAGCAACTTATTTTAAGCTCCAACATTTCACAATGAAAGTTAGAGGTCAAATATAAATTGTTCTTTTTCCCTTATCTAGTAGTGTAATAATGAACATATTTGAGGGGTTTGACCCTATGATTATTAATCCTTAACTTTACATAATTAGGGTTTCAATTATATGAGGTTTAGAAAAAAAAATGTCATGAAGAAAACCCATGGTAATTCTATCACTTACTAAAATCTTAACATTACATAATCAAGTTGTTAGACATAGGAGGTTTAGAGACAAAATTTTCATACAGAAAAACCAAGGCAATTTTATCATTTAACAAAGATGGCTAACACACACATTCAATTTTCATTAGCATGAAACAAGAATATGTTCTGGGTTAACAAAGACGGCTAATACACATTTATTTTCCATTAGGATGGAAGAAGGATATGTTCTAGGTTAACATTATTTTTGAATCGAAGTAGATTTTTATATTCAAAATTTGTCTTCTTGATATACACTTGTAGTGACCATCATGTTCATATGGGCCCTTGGAATGTGTGTGCATGCACACACACAACTATTTTGCATTGGGGTAAAAGAAGGATATCTTCTTCTTTGAGGCTCACACATGTGTTTTTCAGTGAGGTAAAAGAATGATATCTTTCTCTCTCACACACACATGTTTGTGTGTGTTTTTGACATTGGGTAAAAGAAGGATATCTTATTTTCTTGGGTAACATGAGTTTCATACACAAACATTTGTAAGTGTTTTGCATGAGGGTAAAAGAAGGATAGCATCCTTTATGAAGTAAAATAAGTTTTCTATGGGGTGACATTACTTTTGCACACACTTATATATGTTTTTCATTAAAATAAAATAATGAGATCATACTCTCTAAGTGACCATGAATTCTAAATTAAAGTAGAATATTGTATTAAGAAAATGAACTTCCTAAAATGAAATTTTAGTGATCATCATATTTATATATAGTACTTGAAATGTAGATGAAACTTGATTCACTACATAAATTCCTTGTAAATTATAAAGGTTAATAACCTTAAAAAAATTAAATATTAAAGACCTCAAAAACATTATTCACTAAAATAAAATAATGCTTCAATACTTTTTATGTTTTTAAACTTACACAATTGTTGAATCGGTAATACTGTTTAGTTTTAAAACTTATAACCTTGCTAAATTGTGATACCTATTTAATGTAACGAGTGACCGTTAATATTAAATGCCATGAGCATATGAAACATACTATTTAATCCTTTATGATATATTAATATTTATTAATGGAAAAATCTTACAATTTAGTGTTATAGAACTAAGTTATCTTTTAAGGAATGCCTTTAATGTGGATATACCACAATGGTCGGAGATAAATGACTTAATCATCAAAAGTAGATCTGCAATAAAATGATGTCCAAAATAACAATTATGATGATGATGTTTAACTAGACTAATTGGTTTCTTCAACTTTAAAAAAATAAGAGATTATGTTTGTATTTATTATATTGTTTTATGAAAATCAAAAGTAGATTAACAATAAAATGACGTACACAATAACAATTATAATGATATTTAAGTAAACTAATTGGTTTACCCGACTTTAAAAATATAAAAGATTATGTTTGGACTTTCTTAAGTATCACTTAACATTTTGTGAACTTTCTTAATTAGCTTATTTTCTTATAAGCATTACACATATTATGCTATGAAACACATCGCTTTAATAATTCATAGCTCCTTTTCTTTTATTGGGTGTCGATAAGCGAATTGAATGGCATGCTACAGTGTGAGTGGGATGGAGTTGATCTCTCAACTCTTCATGTATTGTTTTTGATTTTGTGATAATTCATTGAATTTAAATAATACATTAAATATGGACGTAGACCCAACAATCAGGAAATGTGTCTCTTTGCTTGTGAAACTATAGAATGCACACCTCCACTTCCCAAGTTTGAAGTAAAGACCAATGTGGATTCAAAATCCTGGATCCTAGGGCATATCACATCCATGTTTAAATGAGTTTCTTGTAATTAACATATAAGCCAGTGATTATTTATTGTCGGTTGTGTGAGATGGGCTCACACAACACAGAAGTCATTCTATTGCGGAAATAGATAATCATTCTATGTTGCAAAGGTTAAAATGTTATGAAATCCTACGGATCAGATTCAAAATACTTCGATTGCACTAAGGGATACAACGTTTTATGGGATAAGTTCAAGCTATGAAGATTGCCCGATACCCTCTGAGAAAATGCTTGAATTGCCATATAATTAATTTGTAATTTCTCGGTTGTTAAGATAAGGGTAGTTAAGATAATTTAATGGTAGTTAAGATCATGGATAGTCGGTTATCTTGAACCGTTGCAGAGTCCTCAAACGAGGTCCACTTTTGCCCGTCTCAGGTGCTCGTAATTTTTTATACGCTTCGTGAAGCCTTCACAGACTCGAGGAGGATCTGCGAACGGGCTGTGCATGATTAATTATCATCCAATCTCGTAAGTTTTATCCTTCCTCAAACTAAAAAAAAAGCCAAGGTATGCATGACCTTTGTCCTCCTTACTGATATTTCCATGACAGTTTCACTAGTCCCTGCAACTTTTTTTCTTGTGCTTGTGCATTCTGCCTGTCTAGATCCTCAAATATGAAGTTTCTGTTGTGTTTTACTGTAAGCAGAAAAATAAGTATAGCCATGGAGGGCTCTAAAAAACGCCGATATGCAGATGCAGACACTTTCTATACAACTGCACCGAGGCCAACTAAAAAGATACGATTTGATCCGGCAATCTCTTCCTCGCCTTTTGCCAGCCCGCCAGGTTTATCATTTGGTGACAGGAATAAGGTTTTGCAGTTTAGATGTCGTTCTGACGAGGTATTGTATTGTCTTTCAGACCTTCTGCCCTAGTATTTAATGGTCCAGAATAGAGTATTAATTATCAGAATGGATAATCTTAATCTTGGATAATCTTGGATTGAGCACCTGCATAGTAAAATAGAAAAATAAGGCAGAACATGCTTTTTCATTGGAGACTAAGCAGACATCAAATTGGTGTATGAGGTTCTCTTGTTTGTAAGACAAGGGATCCCCTCTGGATTTGAACTTGTGATCTTATAGGAGGAAACACATGTTCTTAACCATTAGGATCACTCATGTTATATATAGAATAGAAATAGATTTTATGAATGACCAAGCAGACATCAAATTGGTGTATGAGACTCTCTTGTTTGTAAGACAAGGAATCCCCTCACCTATTTGAACTTGTGATCTAGTGATCTTATAGGAGGAAACACATGTTCTTAACCATTATGATCACTCAAGTTATATATAGAATAGAAATAGATTTTATGATTGAATGAATGATGATGATTAACCTCGAGAAATACCTTAAAAAGATAAGAAATTACTTCAATTTCTTTACACATAAGACTAGTCAAGGATTTAGAACTCATAACTACACACAAACTGTTCTACAGACTTTTAAATATATCATTATTAAAAATACTCAACAAATTAAAAAAAAAAAAAAATTACTTCAATTTCTTTACACAAGGCTAGTCAAAAATTTAGAACTCATGACTACACACAAAGTGTTCCACAGACTCTTAAATAAATCATTATTAAAAATACCCAAATTAAAATTATTATAAATTACAATTCAATCTGGATGACAATATCATCAAGAGCTCCTTAAAACAGGAATTATCTTTATAAAAAGTAATATAATATTTAATTAAATAAAACACTTAATATAATACTTGATATTTAGATTATGTTAATCACTACCTTTCTAAACAGTTATTAAACCCATGATATAATATGAGTGAGTCTGTATGTTAATTTATTTATAATCATGGACCATGTTTGAAATAAAATGAAAATTTTTAACCTTGTGCTCAAACCATTATCTGTTGTAGAAAACATTTTTTTTGGGTGCTAATCATGGCTGCTGGAAATACATTTTTCAACGATTTTTATCCTCTATGTGAATGATAGATTTTATGCTCAGATAAAATTATATTTTTGTTTATTACACAAACTGCTGAAGATTCTCAATATAAGCATTGGAATTAGTAACGCTGTTAACGTCAATTAGAATGTAAGCTTATGTAGCGCTGCTAACTTCAATTTATTACGTGCAGTTCAAATGGAGACCTCTGAGCAATTATTTGCAACGCATACAGAAGGAAATTAACGAAGAAGCTCGTTCGAAGTTCGTTGATCTGCTTATATTCGTACGTTCATCGCCAGGAACTATTCATTTTTAGGCCCTTGTGCTAATTTTTCTAGTACTAGAACAGTACTGTTAGTATGTATGATCTGAATATATATATCTTAATCTTAGGCGGGATATGCTTCCAATGTAAGCAACGAGACCGTTCATGCAGCAGTGCGCATTGCTGATCGCTATCTTTCAGTAAAATCACTTAAGAGGCGAAATATAAGGCCTTTTGTGTTGGCTTGTTTGATTATTGCTT
>CBVK0101922370.1:0-10191 GCA_900067695.1 Picea abies
GTGGAATATTCTCCCCTAAAATATAGGAGATTGGATAATGACTAATTATAACTAATAACAAGGAATAAGCTTAGAAAAAATAAATCCTAGGTGTGTGTGAAGTAACTCCAATAGGGCCATCTCGAGTCGCATTAGAAAAGAGGACCAAACATAGAGACGACCTAGCCAATGCGAAGCTAATCTCGACCATCTTACCTGAGTACATTCCACCTCTAGCTGGTGTGGTGAGTCACGATAGTGTACCAAGAGAGTTTGAATACACCATGATTACTATGTACCTCCTGAAGGGGATACATGTAGTTAGAGTGCAGCAGGACAAGATCACAATGTTGAAGTTCAACGACTTCAACCTAGAAGACCACAAAAAATTTAGTGTACTGTCCCCATATAAATACTTGACCAGGACAAAGGGGAAGAAATCAAAGATAATACCCCATCTGTGGACGATGAACCTCGCACAGTCCACCTTGTTAAATGTAATGAAAATCCCACACTTTGGAAGGCACCAGGAATTTAATGCCTGTGTCAAAACCTTACTTCCATGCTACCATGGTGGCTACTTATGGCTAGACCTCTGTATCATAGTCTATCCAACGCTGATCCATAGGATCACTAGATTGAGTATGCACGGACCCCACCCATAGGATTTCTATCCAGGGAAAGACACAGATCGCACATTAGCATAGAATATCAAGGACACCTACAACAATGTTGAGAAGGGGATGTGAGGCTACAAGGTAGCTTCCATCCATAATGGCGCAATGCGCCTAGCATGCCAATTGATTGTAGGAAAGATGATATTGAAAAATAGACCCACATAGGTCAGAGGCTTTGTAGTGGACCTCACAGGGAAATGCATGGAAGGCCTATAGATGAAATGGGTGAAGTGCCTAGTTAATTAGTTGTTACTAGACTACTGCGAAGTGTAGGATCAGGGCTACGAATTACATTTTAGATGGATCCTAATCCTCATCGTGTTGGTTTCTTGGGATATGCCAAAAATCACAACATTCCTAGACATCAATCCATTCAAACCGCTCGTTGTGAATTTCACCACACTTTGGTACTTGAGTGACATGGGAAATTAGTGGCAGTCGAACGTTGTCTTTCACACATATTATCTACAACTGAAGAGGGATATCGAAGCTGAACCCCGCATGATGCCAAACACCTTGCATTAGTTTCGAACCCTTATGAACTTATGCATAGATAGGCACTTCATCTACATCACTGTGTGAGTAGACGAGCACAGAGAAGTGCTACAGTCGTACTACAAGCTTACATAAGAGGACCTTGAGGAAATCATTAAGAACTGGTCCACAGACCTTCTTATCCCCACTGACCCTGTAAAGATGTTTGATCCTAAACTTGAAAACTCAAATTTCGTTCACAAATAATATGACATGATCGATACCAATAGAAGGAAGAAGACCACCAAAGTCCATGACTTAAGAAACACATTAGAAAAGACATCTTCTGTATCACCTGACCGAGGGGGTGGTGATGAAGTAGAATAACTAAATGGAAAAGAGGATGAACAGAAGCAAGGTGAAGCAACACTGCTTAGAGATGAAGTTGACCCCCTAAAGAAGAGGAAGGTTTCTCCCCTGAAACCCTCTTCCTAGAAGAAATCCAGATCCATGTTGACCAAGATGAAAACCGTGCTCACTGTCGATGATTTTGACTTCATCATCGCAACTATAAATGATGCCTCACAAGAGATCTTGAAAAAACAAGAAGCCAAGAAAGAGGATATGTATGAAAGAATAAAAGTCAAACTCTGAGGGGTAAAATAGGCCCTTCAGTCCAGTCACCCAGTGTCCATTGTGCCCCTGCCATTGGGAGAACCAGAGTTGGGAGATGAGCTAGCCCAACTCCATCGACTAGCCGATGCGACCGAAGCTCGCCTTCATCGCACACAAGAAGAAATCGAAAAAGACACCTAGACCTTGAATAAATTGCAATAATTACTTGTATAACAATGTCGAGTTGCGAAGAAGGAGAAGGTTGTTCTCTAGACAAAGTTTGATGAGGAGAAAGCATAGATTCAACAAGAAAAAGAACAATTGCTCATAGAAAAAGTCGAAGTGAAAGAAGTGGTCAACAGAGAACTCCACTCTGTGATAGGATTATATCCCAAGACATAATACCAAATTTCCCATCAAGTAGAACAAATTGCAGAAGCTATCCAATAGCTACAATAAAGAATAACAGATTTAGAGCTCCACATAGTACCTGACACCCCACAAGAAGTGAAGGATCAAAGAGAAGCAACTGCTTGAATCATAGTTGAGAGAATAAAGGCCGTTGCCATGGATTGTAAACAATTAAGTGATCATAATTCCCAGACTTATGACAGACTCACTAAGAATCCATAATTAAAGGCACTGGGGTCACAGCTCCAGGAGGTGAAGCAATAAGAAGAAAAAATCCAGGTGCAGTTGAAACCCTTGTCAAATGTTGAATGAATGAAACAATCAAAAGAGAAATGTAGTGCTCAACAATAGGTGTTGACATAGGGGCAGACCGAGGGTTCAACGCTAATTAACGCACCAAAAAAACCCTAACTACTGACCCTTTCAGAAACACCTGTGAAGTAGATGAAGTCTCACCTGAGGTAGAGGCAGGGGTGGTTGCAAGACTCAGATGTCTGCAACCTTAGCTGGGACACAGAGCTATGATTCTAATATTTAACATAGCACATAGCAGTAAACATTCATTAATATTTAGTTCCTAGTAACAATGCAGACAAACCCTAATTATATATCATCGTAGTATTCAACTAGATCTGCATCTAATAGCACTTATCTTAAAAGGAACACATTAGATATAATAGATTCATGCACTAAGCATACTCACATAGGTCAGATATAACATTCATTCTCCTTATTAATCACAAAGCAACATCAGTTCTATCTAACATTCATCTATATTACAACAAGTCACACATAAACACACCAACACATCACACAAAGAAGAGAAACACAACATATACATGGTTCACCCCCCCTGGGGCTATGTCCACCAACTCTTATTCTCTTCTATTATATTATGTGATCAATTACATGCACAAAGACTTAAAAACCTTACTTCGCATAGGACTTTATACCTGCACACTTTTCTAGATCCTCCTTCCCTAAGTTAGGTTCAACACAAAGCCTCTTCTTGATCTCTTACAGTCCCTTGTGCTTAGCCTTACCAATCTTACATAGTATGCACAAATAACTTACAATCCTTCAATCACATAGATCGATCACTACTATTTTCTACATCGCTTAGATTCTCTCTCTCTCTCTCTCTATATATATATATATATATATATTACAAAAGTGGGCCTAGGCATGGATAAACCCATGGGCCAACCTTCCCATACCTGTTACATGATCCCAAAACCCCAAAAAATCCCTAGAAAGGGGTCGAGATCCGGCAATCTCCTCTTCATATTTCACTCCATCTTTGACAGCCTGTCGAAGTCCCAAAAATAGGTCAAGGGACAACATGCCCCCAACACTCACCTGTGACTCATCCCAAGTCACTCTGATCTGGGTAGTTCTGCCTTTAAAGCCTTGAGCTTGGCTCGAGTTTCTTTGACTGGTTTCTATGCCATGACCTCTTGCTCAATGAACTCTTGGATGATCACCTCATTCACATGTCCTTCTAGGCGTTGTGTTGCTGCAGCAACAACTTGCTCCAGTTCTTCTCGTCGACCAACGATCTCTGTGAATAATTAGTAAGTCTCATCCTGTACAGGTTGGAGTCTTTGAGTCATTTCCATGACTTTTCTCTGAACAGTGTGAACCTACTACTAGGAAGTGCATTTCTCCTGGGATCATTTCATTCTTTCCATAGCCGACAGGAGCTTCAACTGCACCTGTATTGTTTCTTCTTGCTGCTTCGCCTTATGAAGCTACAACTCTAGTGCCTTAAGTTCTGCATTCTTAGTGAGTTGCTCATAAGTCTGGGCACTATGATCAATGAGTTTCTTGCATTCCATGGAAAGAGCCTTTATTCTCTTGACTATTCTTCAGGAAATCGCTTCTCTTTGATCTTACATCCTACAGAGTACTGGGCACTGTGCGGAGCTCTAAATATGATATTCTTTGTTGTAGCTACTGGATGGCTTTCATGAGCTACTCTACTTGATGGTCAACCTGGTCTTCTGCCTATGGCTCTAAGCCTGTCATAGAGATAAGTTCTTTGTTGACTTATTCTTTTACCTCGAGTTCCCTGCGAGCAACTATCCCTTTTATTGTTTCATTTGCTTTTTCTCCTCGTCAAGATTTGTCTAGAGAGAACTATTCTCCTTCTCTGCAACTCGGCGGTGTTATACAAGTACTCCTTGTACTTGATTCAAAGCCTAAGTAGATTGTTTTGTTTCCTCTTGTGCTCAATGAAGGTGAGCTTTAGTTGCATCTGTTAGTTGACGTAGTTGGGTTGGCTCATCTCCCAACTCTTGTTCTCCAGATGGAAGGGGTGTAGTGGAGACTGCGCAACTGGACTGAAGAGCTTGTTGTACTCCTCGGAGTTCGACCTCAATTCTATCATACATTTCCTCCTTCTTGGCTTCTTGTTTCTTTTCGATTTCTAGTCAAGAATAATTTAGAGATGCTATGATGAAGTCAAAGTCATCAGGATTAAGTGTAGTCTGCATCTTGGTCATGGTGGCTCTTGATTTCTTTTGGTAAGAAGGTTTCAGGGGATAAACCTTTCTCTTCTTCAAGGGGTCAGCCTCATCTCTGGGCATTGTTACTTCAACTTTCTTTTGTTCATATTCTCTATCCTTCATCTCTTTGATGTCATCATCACCTCCTCGCTCAAGTGATATGGAAGCAATCTTACCTAAGGTGTTTCTTAAATCTTGGACCTCTTCAGTCTTATTTCTTCTGTTGGTTCCAGGTGTGTCCTATTCTTTGCAAGTGGTCTCCAGGCTGTCCAGTTCAGGATTAGACATATCTGTAGGGTCAATAGGGATAAGGAGGTCTGTGGACCAATCCTTAGTGATCTCCTCCAGGTCATCTTCTATAAGTTTATAGTACAACTAGAGCTATTTCTTATGTTCATCAGCTCACGCTGTAATGTAAATGAAATGTTGATCTCCGATGAACTTCATTAGAGGTTGGAATCTCTATAAGGCATTCAAAGTCATGCGAGGCTCAGCTTTGATGGCTCTCTTCAGTTGAAGGTAATGGGTATGAAAAAAAACATTCAATTGCCATTGTTTGTTCATATCACTCGAATACCATAGTGTGGTGAACTTCGTGGCAATCAGATCAAATGGCTTGATGTTCGGGAAGGCTGCACCTTTTGGCATCTCCCAGGAAAAAAACGAGATGAGGATCAGTAGCTAGATGAAGTGAAATTCGTATCCTTGATGATGTGCTTTGTGACAGTCTAGTTCGAGTTGATTGACTAGGTACTTCACCCGGTTCATCTGTAAGCCTTCTACACACTTCCCTACAAGGTCGACGACAAATCCTATGACATGTGTGGGTCGTTTCTTGTGTACCATATTTCCATCTATTAACTAACATGCTAGACACATTGGGCCATTCTAGATGGATTCTACCTTGTAGCCTCACATCCCCTTCTCGAGATTGTTGTATGTGTCCTTAATCTTCTGTGCTAGCACATGATCTATGACTTTTCCTGGGTAGAAATCCTATGGGTCAGGTCCTTGCATACTCAACCCTGTGAGCCTATGGATCAACATTGGATAGACTATAATACGACAATATAGCCATAAATATCTGCCATGGTAACACATCAGTAGCATCTTGACACAGGCATTGACTTCTTGATGCCTTCCAAAGTGTGGGTTTTTCATGACATTTAACAAGGTGGACTGCATGAGGTTCATCATCCACGACTGGGGGATTATCTTTGAGTTCTTTCCATTCATCCTGGTCAGGTATTTGTATAGGGTGAGCATGTTGTGGTTCTTGCGGTCTCTGAGGTTGAAGTCACTGAACTTCAACACTGCAATCTTGTCCTGTTGTAGTCTTACTATGCATATCCCCTTTGGGAGGTACGCAGTAATGATGGTGTACTCAAAATATCTTGGCACATTATCAAAACACTTACTAAGCTTGTCATACAACTGATATTCCCTCAACACTTGCAATACCGAGCTTAGGTGATGTTCATGCTCTCGCTCTGACTTAGAATAGAAAAGTATGTCATCTAGCAACACTATGACAAACGTATCTGAGTAATTTCTGAATATGCCATTCATTAAGCACATAAAGGCAGCTGATGCATTGGACAGTCCAAGTGGCACCACTACAAATTCATAATGACCATACCTGGTCCTAAAGGCTATCTTGTTAATGTCTTCTTTCTTGAGTCTTACCTAATGGTATCCCGATCTCAATTCTATCTTCGAAAATATCTTTTCCCCTCTTAGCTGATCAAAGAGGTCCTCAATTATGGCTAGAGGGTACTTGTTCTTTATAGTGGATTTATTCAGTAGTTGAAAGTCAATGCACAGGCTCAAAATTCCATCCTTGTTTTTGACAAAGAGTATTGGTACTCCCCAAGGTGAAACACTTGGACTTATGTACTCTTTATTCAACAATTCTTCCAACTACATTTGTAGTTCTTTTAATTCTGGTGTACTCACTCTGTAAGGTGTTTTTGATATAGGGGCATCTCTTGGCACTAAATCAATATATGAATATATCTCCCTCTTGGGTGGTAACCTTCATATTTCTTGAAATACATATTCAAATTATTTTAGTACCTAAAATTCTTCAAGGCTTGGCTCCTTTGTCTTTTCTGTCTCCTCTACATGGGCTACATACAATTGACATCCTTTTCTAAAACATCTCTTTATCTGTAAGGCTAAAATCTCCCTTATATAGATGGGTCTTGGAACTCCTTTCAAAGTGCTTTGTTTTCCTTCTTCATCAAGACATGTAAATGTCTTGTTATGACAATCTAGGACAACATGGTTCTTTTCCAACCAATCCATTCCAATTAGAATATCATAATATCCCAATGGTATAATATTTAGATCAAAATTAGTATTCACACCATTAAGACTTATGGAACAACCTCTAACCATATCATGGATTCTCCCTTTGGTTCTAGCGGCTAGCTGAACTAAACTTGATTTTTCAAGGTTACTTTTCTCCAAACATAATCTATCCACTATTTTAGGATCAATGTAATAATGAATTTCTCCCGAATCAATTAAAATAGCAACAAGTTGATTAATGATCTTACCTTCCACCTCGATCATATTGGATTGGTACTTTGATTTTTTATCATCTAAGGCTGCATAAATTTTTTCCATGTCTTCTACTATTGTAGCCTCTTGGATTTTATGCATGATATGCACTTTGTCCTTTATGTGAGGGAAATCCTTGCACAGGTGATATTCTTTTCATCCCCAACATTGGACTATTGCTATTCCCCTTTTCCCCAAGGATTCTTCTCTCTTGGATTCATCCTTAACATACTGGTCTTGATGATTTTTATTAGGGATATTTATATTGAAAGGAGGTTTGAATCCCTTCCTCCTCTGATTATATTTCTCCTTCTTCTCATCCTTCCAAGATTTCTTCATGGATTCTCTTCTATGGCCTTGTTGATATAGGTACTTATCCTTCTTGATGGTCTCAGTCAAAGTCACAAGTTCATCATATTGAATATTCCTTTTATAAAAAGATGGAAATCCACTTAAAAACCCTTGTATTTTCACCTTCTCATATTTTATAAACCCCACATACTTTAGCAGCCCCAATAATTTCTTTTCATACTCTTCCATGGTCATGCTTCCTAGCCTAAGTTCAAATAACTCCTTCATTTTCTTGTCATATAAGTGTTCTAAAAGGTACTCCTAAAAAAATTTATGAACTACTTCTAAGTGAGCCTACTCTCATTAATGTGCTCAACTTTCATCAGATGATCCCACTGCATAGTATCTTTCCCATGTTAATGGTATGTGGAAATTATGGCTTCTAGGTTTGATGAGTACTTATGCAATTGAAAATACCTCCTGGGTCCAATAAACCATGCCTCAAAATCGTATTTCCTTTCTCTTTCACCATCAATGGATGGTGGATTAAAATTCCTTAGCTCTCCTTTCAAACTATCCAATTCATGTCTTCTCCTTTTGGAATACTTATGGAATCTTCAGATGCATAAAATTTCCTTCCTGAGTAGGGAGGTGAGTGATGTCTATGGGTTCTGCTAGAACTTCTTGAATAACCAATTCTTTTGTGGTCATCTCTTCTTTCATGACATCTTCCCTCTTCCTCATGTTTTAATTTTGATCCATTCTTTGTTTTCCTCTACAACTGATTTAATATTTGCATCACTTGAGAATTTATCTGATTTTGTTCTCTTATCATTTAATATTTGCATCACTTGAGAATTTATCTGATTTTGTTCTCTTATCAATCTCGCATTGTCTTCTTTGTAACTCTACACTTCTATTTCAAGTCTTCACACAATCCCTATCAATGTTTCTTGCTCCACTTTGGCCTGGTTTCCATTGGATTCTGTCTTTGCATTACTAACACTGATATTCTAAGCTTTGGCCTATTTTTCATGGATAGAATCTCCCTCTCCTTCTTAAATTTGTTGAATATGCATTCGTATACTGAACTGATATGTTTACAACGCCCTAATTCTGCAAAATGTGCAAGAAACCAATTTGATAGAATTACGCATATGATTTTTTTTTTCCAAACTATGCTATAGGTCATTTTTCTTCTCAATACATGAAATATATATTATCATTATCCATGTATTTGATAGAATTACGCATATGATTTTTTTTTTCCAAACAATGCTATAGGTCATTTTTCTTCTCAATTCATGAAATATATATTATCATTATCCATGTTATAACAATTCCATGTTATCCTCCTCTGAATCGTCTTTCCCAAAGACTGTAATCTTTCCCCAATTCTATATCTGAGCTGAAAGTTATGGATTCATGATAAAAAAATCACTTTCAACCCATTTTATTTTCTTTTGCTATAGGATATTGTCGAAGCATTCCACATATCCTTTAGTTGATACATAATTCAAATTCTTCACAGGCTCTTCCTTCAAACCACTATACATGTGACCACAACTTGAAACCATGTGCTAATTCACTCTTTAGCACCTTCCTCTATATTCTTCTACACAGGAGCTTGCTCGAACACAACGTTTGAGGGATTAGTTACTTCTAGATCCTTTTTCACCTCTAGTTGACCTCATTTACCCTTTCATGAGACCAGCGTTGAGACCAAGTCCTTCATTCTTCGGCCTTCGACTATTCTCCCTTTTCAATCTTTTGATTTCTCCCAGAGTTAAACTTCATCGAAACCCTTCTAATAAATCTACTAGAAGACATGATGATCAATATTTATCATCCCATTGAATGGATGGTCCCTCCCCATATGGATGCTTCAACGAGATCAATGGTTTTGATTTAATCAAGCGTTGGTATGGATGACCCTTAACTATCTTGGGACTTTGGTTTTCCATGACATTTCAACTCCCACGTTGTTCAACTTCCTTGGAGTGATTGATCCAGATTTTATGAGCACAAAAAAATGAATAGAGATTATTAAATTTTTTGTAACATAGAATAAAAAGGATACAATAAAACAGGTTTCTTTTCAATAAGGAAATAAGTTGAAACTGTAAAATGTAGTAGAAAAGAAGCTTGCTCTAATGGTGGCATCTTTTCTTTGAGAAGAGATGTGAAGAATGCACACATTCACAAGAAGATCAATAAAATGAGGCTCTAAAATAATTTTTACAATATACATGAATTCCAAAACCCTAGACATCCAAAAACCTAACCGTAGGAGAGCAAGCACGAAAAGTCATGTGGGCCTCATTGGGGTAAGCTAGTACATGAACTTCCCGAAGTCTTAACTTTTTAGGTGCACGATAGGCTGTTGGAAAGTTCTATCTGAGGAATACACATGTTTCCATCATGCTCTGACTCCATCCACAATCTAAGTATGGTGATCCCTAAAAACATTGTTTAGGGCCTCAAAACGACCCTGGAAGTCGGGGACCCAAAAACTAGGAAAAATTGCCAAACTGGAAAAATTCCAATATGAACCAGTTGGAATAGGTGGGAGGCCATCGAAACCCATCTGAATCAATCCTCCCCACTTAGGAAGAGATGATATCCATTGCATTGAGTTTCCCCATCAGATGAGGAAATTTCTGTTGAATTTG
>CBVK0101922383.1:0-12362 GCA_900067695.1 Picea abies
TTCACTGATCTCTCACTAGTGTAAGTTTAGTTACAACTAGTACAACTGAGCTTAACTCACTTAACTGAGTTAAACTACTTTACAACTCACATAGCTACACCTCCAACTTTGTCACAACTTCAAATCACTCAGTTACAACTAATTCGACTTAGATGTCCCACCAGTCAACCTTTGAACTCGAATTTCCTATAGCTAACTAATTTGCCAATTCAGTTAACTATTTCAAGTGATTATAAGATAATAGATTAATATTTATTGTCCAATTTCTTTAAGGGAAAAATAAATTAGGCACACATTTCTTGTTGACTTTTCAACAATATATTGGAGGACAAGGTTGTCCTCAGATTTGATCATTTTGAGATTACTAGTTCCGTCCTTAGTTTTGGTAACTTTGAGAGGATTGGTTTTGGTGCTCAGATTTGGGGAATTGGATAAAGTTACAAAACATAATTATTGTGTCTCTTGTGTATTGATGATTCATCTATGATCTTGTTGTTTCTGATGCATATGTTTTCAGTCAATAATTTTAGTGTAAAGTTGTTTAGTGATAGTTAGATCACTAGGAAGCAATTTTCAGATTTGAAATTAGTCACATAAAGTTACATGTCAAAATTGGCATGGTATCAGAGCTTGGGATTTGAAGAGAAGGGGATCATCTTGAGACACTTTGTTGGCTAAAACATTGGAAGAGTGTTGTCCTTTTTTTTGTTCTTGTTCTTGTTCTCGGCAAGTCAAGATGGTGAATACATTGAAGCTTGAGGATAGGTTGGAAGCAAAAGGGTTCTCCTTCTATTGGAAGAGAATGACCTCAATGAGCATGTTGAGGATGTGGTTGTAATTCCTATTGATCCACAAGATTTGACAGCTCAAAAGAAGAAGGAAGTGAAGGCCAAGTGGGTATTTCTAGAGTTCGTGAAGAACCACTTGATTCCTCACATTTATGAGAAAGCAACTGCCAAGGATATGTATGATTCTTTGGTGGGTATTTACCAAAACAAGAATATCGGTAGGATGCTACACTTGAAGCATCAGCTTCATGTTGTCAATATGACCAGTGAAGATACATTTGTCAGTTTTCTTATGAAGATTACTCAAATTCAAGATCAAATCATAGTGTTTGGTGAGATAGTGCAAGATTTTGAGTTGGTGAATGTAGCATTGAGAGGTCTTCCTAGGTTCTAGGAGCCATTTGTGCAGGGGATTTGTGCAAGAGAAAAGTTTCCAGACTTTGACAGACTATGGACATATTGCATCTAGGAAGAGACTCAGTTGGTATCTAGGGACGATATTGATGGTGTGGTAAAGAGTAGCAGCGATGAGAACCAGGCCCTAAAATCCCACACTAGGAAGGGAAGAAGGGGTTCTCCAGACATATGAGACAGAATCATCTCCAGAGCCGAGATGAAAAAAGGATCTTAGTAAGATCAAATGTTTTGAGTGTCATGATTTTGGGCACTATGCTTCATAGAGTCCACATTGGAAGGGAAGAAGAAGAAGGAAGTAGGCATCAGCAACAGAGGTTGATGAGGTTGCAAGCAGGTTATAGAGGGAGATCTTGTTGATCTCTTCCCTTTCAGGTACTGTATCTAGCAATAAGAGATGGCTGGTGGATAGTGGAGCATATTTCCATATGATAGGTGCTAGAGAGTTGTTTGACACTCTCACAGAGACTGGCTCAAACTTATGTGTGGATATTGGTACGAGATCCAAGCATTTAGTGTGAGGATCTCATACAGTATCATTTCGGATAGATTCAAGAGAGACACTAAGGGTGTCAAATGTGTTTTGGGTAGGCTGCAGATGCCCCCGAGGTTGTACAGACTCAGAGGGAGTTAGGCTTCAGAAGGATCATGCGGTATCAAAGTGAGCCTGATCTCAAGGAGTGTCGGTTGGATCATAGGGAGAGATGTTCATCAAGAGGGAGTTCCCCCTTAGGCTTATGTGGGAGAGAGACATCTTCCAAGACTGACAGATAGGTGTCATGGGTTGACGAGGCCAAACGGGAGCTTTAGAGGTAGGAGGCTTCTACAACTTGTGAGACATCCATGGAGGATACATTTGTTTCAGTAGGTTTTTCTACTGTGACAAAGGAGGTAGCCAGTAAGGAGAACTGGGGAGTAGGATTTGCTTCAGTCACAAAGGGACCAGCTATTGAGGAAGATTACATAGAAGGATTTGCTTCAGTGATCGAGGATGCGACCAATCAGACATATTTTTCCTCAGCGACCGAGGATGCAACCATTCAAATAGATTTTACCTTAGTGACCAATTATGTGTCCAGTCAAACAGATTGGACAACATGTTCTACTCCAGTGACCGAGGATGCATCTAGTCAGATAGATTGGACAACAAGATCGGCCAGTCAGGATGAGTGGACTACAATTGTGATAATATATCTTATGGAGATCGAGTTCACAGACACATTTGACACAGTGATAGAGGGAGAAGTCAGTTTGGATTATTGGAGTACAAATGACGTGGTAGATCCAGAGCTATATTTACTATAAGTGACAATGGTGCATCCAGATGTTAGAGGATGGGGTACCTCCCTTGCTAAGAGGGAGTGTTTATTTTTTGTAGCTTTGAGAGTTATTCCCACTAGAGGCCAAGGTGCCAAGCATGTGGTAATTTTTGTTGGCACCAGTTTTGAATTTTGTTTCAGAGAAATTGGCCTAGAAGTGAGGTTAGGGCCTCATGGGTAAGTTGATGGGCTTTGTGGTTTTGTGTGGGGGTGCCACACACACAACGAGGATTAAAATATTCTAATTAATTGTTGAGTTTAGGAAGGGCTCCTAAACTCACTCATTGGACTCCTATATAAAGGAGAGATGCCATTGTGACATAAAATCATCATTGTGGAAGAATGGAGTTGGTATAAGTGACTCTACACTTGTGCTAGGAGGATTGGTGATCTCAACAAAGGGAAAGTCTACAAGGTGGAGAGTCTGTCCCAAGAGAAAGAAGTGAAGAAGGTCGCACGTGTGCAGTGATTTTTTTGTACCATACATGGTTTGTAGGAGGATGAAGTGTGTATATACATGGGTTGCATACAGATGAATCATGTATAGAGTATGATTTGCAGAGGAGAAAACAGTGTATGTCTGTGGTTTTCCAGTTGGTGAATCACGTATCTGAGTTTTTGGGCAGGTGTAGATCCATACAAGATGACAGGTGACATCAGTAGCTCGTACAGGTGGTCTACAACAGATTCTTGGGAAAAGGATATTTCCAGATATTGTTGAGGTTTATTTTTCTTGTTTGTATATTGGAGGACAAGGTTGTCTTCAAATTTGGCGATTTTGAGAGGACTAGTTTTGTCCTCAGTTTTTGTGACTTTGAGAGGACTGGTTTTGGTCCTCATATTTGGAGAATTGGATAAATTTACAGAACAAAATTATTGTGTCTCTTGTGTATTGATGATTCATCTATGATCTTGTTGTTTCTGTTCCATATGTTTTCAGTCAATAATTTCAGTATAAAATTGTTCAGTGACAGTTAGATCATTAAGAAGCAATTTTCAAGTCTGAAATTAGTCACATAGAGTTGCATGTGAAAATTGACATCTTATTCACCTAGGACTCTTCATTTTTCTCCTAAATAATATTTACAAAACTATTTACACAATACCATAATCACGAGGATTAAGTATCCAACAAAAAATCTCCCAATTTTGGTTAAAAAATCAAATATAAGTAATTATTTAAATTTTAATATGATGATAATGATGATTACCATCTAATTCATTGATAGTTCACGACAACTTCAATTATTTTCTAATTTTTTTTAAATATAATGAATTATATATCTTTTAAGTGTAATTTTTTCCCTAGAAAAAAATATTTTTATTATAATAGAACAAAATAGCATTATGTAAATGCATGGCTAAGACACATTTCAAAAATACCCTCCAAACAGAGAGCACATACCAAAATAAAAAATGAAAACCATACAATACAGAGCTATCATAAACTTCAGCTAAATTTCAAAAATAAGCCTTTATAAGTTCGTCATAACAATTGTGAAATTTTTGAGAGAGGCATAAATATCCCTTTCAAAAATACCATAGTAGAACAATGTCTTAAAACACATTTTAAAATTCAACACTGAAATAGTAATTAGAACATGGATATGATGTAGTCAATGGATTAACTATCCTTCAACTCCTATAATTTCCAAGTGCCTGAGTCTAGTAAGAGTCCAACTTTTGAAATACCATCATGATCCATGATCATTTCTCTATATAAATGATGAAAAGATATGGAATTAATCATAGATCTAACAAGTTAAAGGTCCTTGAAAATGGGTCTCAACATATAATTATCCATATTGAATAAGGCATTCATCCAATTAACTACAAATAAGGAGTCTCCAAAGACTTGAAGTTTTCCTAACCCTTTTTTTCAACCATCTTTAGTAATAACTTCAATTCCATAATTTCAAAAAATTTATCACTTCCCCTACCCAAAACAACTTTGAATCTGACCAGATGCCCTTCAACAATATATAAAACACCACCTACATTATAGATTAAAGTTCACCTTGACTGGTCCCATCAATATAGCCCACGATCCACTCTTATCAACATGTTCCACAATGATATACCTTTGATATTTGACCTTGGGAATCTGTTTAAATCATCAAGTATGGACAATATTTTTGTTTCACACTATAGAGGAGGACAATCCTTATTTTTGAATATTTGAACATTATGAACAAGCCAAATGCCCCAAGCTATGAGTTGCTAGAAACATTGTTGTCATTTATGTCAAAGATAGGGGGAGCCTATAGATGTCCAAGATAAATATTGCAAGCCTTAAGATGCCCAAGATAAAGATTAAAAGATGGATATTGTTGAAAATATTACTTTTGTAATTTTGATGATCAATTTGGATACCCTATCTTTGAAGTCATTTTAACCCTACATACCTATCTCAAATAGGAGCACAAGTTATATGGTTGGAAATATTATTCCGAGACCTTTCCAATGGTATATGACATTCTTTCCAACTCCCTTGGAATGAGGAGAAATTAATTTTTCCATACAACAACCTAGCCAAAAAATTGAGGTCGTCTCAACTAGTCTTTAGAGGTCGTCCTTGAAAGTGGGGGGAAATTACTATAAATACAGGACATATTTTTACATTTGTAGAGAAACCAAGCAAGATATCAACTCTGAGGTGCGCAGAAGTGATCTTAGGTGTCTTAAAGGTGTTGGGGCATATTTTTGGGATCTAAATGTGTGCAAGAGGATTCTAAGGTATTTTCTTGAGGTATTTCTTGTTCTCAAGGTGTGCTATGAAGGAATGAAGGTCTACGATGTTGTTGTGTGCATTATTTTGAGGTTTTGATGTTTCCGTCAGTGGATATTTTCCTTAGTGGATGTTGTCATTAGTGGATGTTGTTGTCAATGGAAGTTGTCATTAGTGGATGTTTATGTCAGTAGATGTTGTCATCAGTGAATGTTGTCGTCGGTGATTACATTATGGGAATGATGTTATGAGGCTTGCTAGAGTTTCAAGGATTTTCTTTGGAATGAAGCATGTAGGTGAAGTCGTAAGTACTCTATGTATGAAGATCTCGTATTGGTGTCTACACATATCTTATTGAGTTGGTGCTCAGTTGAGGATATTAGTGTCTCCATTAGGTTGGTGCCTACATCTTTTTGAGTTGGTTCTTAGTTGAGGACAACGATTTCTCTAGTAGGTTGGTGCCTACATATTGTTGATTTGGTGCTAAATTAAGGAGATTGGTGTCTCTAGTAGGTTGGTGCCTACAATATTTGTAACAATAGGTTGGTGCTTACAAACATTTATAAAGATAAGTTTATGGTTTTCTCCCGATTTGATTTTATGTTAAACTTTGTGCATTATGATTTGAGTTTATATGTGATTATTGTTTCTTGGCAAATGAATGATTTATTAATGGTTAAATAAAATAAAATGTATTGTATATCGATTCACTCCCCCTCTCAATTTAAGCGTAAGTTCAACAATTGGTTTCAGCACAGGTTCCTTAAGAAATAGTTTAACTATAATTTATATTTTATTTATATATTATGTTTAAACTAATTAAATGTAAACTCATGCCCTTTTGTATAAAAATATGTGACCTTACTCATTTATGTGTATATATACACATTTTGTAAATTGAATATGATATCGAAAAGAGAATAATGTATTTTATATAAATACATATTTTGTTGTATTTGGCTTCTGGCCTTTCCAGTTGGTATTAGAGAGAATCCACCCTCGTCCATTGAACTCCGCCCACTTCCGACTTTCCCACTCTTCTTCATGGTTCACCCTGCTCTTCCTCTCGCACAACCCTCCTCTCTCCATCACGACCTCACACTACCCACTCTCCACTCGCTAAACTTTTCCCACTGCCCACTTCCCAATCACCTCATTCCTCTCTGCCCATGTCTACTCAAGATTTCACCCATACCCATTTTTCATAACACCACTTCCTTTGCATTAGTCCCTGTGCAAGATTTTGCCACATCCTTCATCCATGCATCCATCGCAACCTCCCCCATTATCATTACCCTCGCCCATACCCATTGTTCCAATCTCATACCAATTTCATACCTGTAATCCCCATTTCCTAGAGATAACTAAGGAGATGATGTATCGAGGCCCTCAAGTTCCAGACATGGAGTACCGATAGACATATGGATGAAAGTGTCCACTTGCACAAACAAAAGCCTGCCTCACCACCACAGATCTCATATTCATCATGATGGTATCTACCACACCAGATTGCTTCCAAAATGCATTGGGCCTTTCTCCATGAGGTACAATCTAGGTATTATGGTAAGTTCCATTTCAATATTTGAGGCATTTGAGTATGTTGCATTTAAAGTTGCTTTTGATTATGTAACATCTGCTTGGAAATTATGCAATTTTCCATGTTTCACCTTGGTGGTTGACATTACGCCCTAGTAAGTGGCCAGCCTTAGTGATGGGTTTTCTACTGGGAGGTCCCCTTAACAAGTCATCATGTCATTCTCGATCATACTTACCACTTTCCACACTTCATACCCTCGACTCCTTATCTTTTGATATTTTAGGGTGTACTGATCCAAGAAGGGATTGTCCCTCATTTCATGGGAAGAAGGGGTTGAAGGCTCAGAGGTTTGTAGCTAGAAAAAGACAAATCCAATCACAAAACGTTTATATTCTCGCCCAGGGATCCTAAGGAAAATGAAATGTCTCTCTTAAGAAACTGATGGGACCCGTGAAAAATAACAATGCAAAAATTCCAACCAAGGTAGAGTGTGTGTGGGAAATGTTTTTCATGCTTANNNTTGGGGAAGCATAATGTGACCAGGGTAGAGTCAAGGTGGGCAATGTTTTCTCATGCTTAGGTAGAATCCCCACCTTAGCTTCAACCTGGAAACATCTTTAAAAAATAAAGCCAATAAGTGGGCTTGGAAAAAGGATGCATTGAAAATGAAGGTGGAGCAACCCTCTACAAAGGCACCCATAAATCATACATTATGATCCCTTGTATTTCATAAACCCTATGCCAAAAATGTTTACCCCCATCCACTTCATCTTCTACACATGGCTTAAAGGGAGGTCCACCTGGGAAACACTCCTTGACTTGGGGAATGATTCACCCAATAGGGTCCACCTGGGAAACACTCCTTGACTTGGGGAATGATTCACCCAATAGGGAACTCTATCAAACCTTCCATACCTAAACTTGGAAAGTTGCATAGGGTTGAGCACTTGTTTAATTTGATGAGGTGGTTTTTGATGCACATGCTCAAGTGACTCTTTTGTTGATTTGATTTACTTATGATGATACATTTGACTTGAGATCCTTGGAGGGTGTATTCATTGTCTTTTCAGGACCTTGCTTGGTGGATAGTTTGGGAGGAAAAATCCTATTTTAGGCTTCCTTAGGGCATAAATACCACAAGGTGTATATTGTGGCCCACACACCAGATGATGATGACATCCTTTGAAGGCTTGAGAAACATCCCCCTTGTATGACCTCACCTATCCCCTACAAGCCCAACATTTGGCATGGCATTTGGAGTTCAAAACGTCACATTTAGAAGGCTTGACGTCACCCTAGGGCTAGGGTTTGGTGTGGTGGTGTGGTTGAATTGACACTTGGCACCTTTTGGTGGATAAAGGATTTGGCTTGATGGAGGATACCCTATCACATATCCTTGGAGGGCATATTCATTGTCTTTGCAGGACCTTTCTTGGTGGAGAGTTTTTGAGGAACAAACCTAGCTTGGACTTCCTTGGGGCAAGAATCCCACAGGATGTATACCATGACCAGAACACTAGATGATGATGAAAACCTTTGGAGGCTTGAGATACACCTTGGATGACCTCACTTAGCCCCTGAAAGCCCAACGTTTGGCATTTGGAGGTCAAAACATCACATTTAGAGGGCTCGACGTCACCCTAGGGCTAGGGTTTGGTGTGGTGGTGTGGTTGAATTGACACTTGGCACCTTTTGGTGGATAAAGGATTTGGCTTGATGGAGGATACCCTATCACATGAGAGGGAGGCCTTTGGAGACCCAATGTTTCACCTCCAAGCTCCAATGACTTCCTAGAAGTCTCAAAACATCACCCTATAGAGGGTTGACATCATCTTTACAGTTTCTTATGTCCATTTTAGGGTTAAATTTGAATTTAATATTGTAAAGGAGAAAATTAAGGGTTGTTGGCCCCTTAATTTTTGGTTTACCATAAATTTAAGTGGACAAACACTTTTAGAGGATTTATATAAATAAGGATCATTTCTATTTCATTTTCAACATAGCCAAGGAGAAGACTACTTGGCTGAAATTTGCGTCCCTCTTGGGAAAATTCATTTCTCTCTCTCTCTCTCTCTCTCTCTCTCTCTTTCCCTAAAGGGGTGACATCATGCTTCTTTTAGGGTTTCTTATGTGCAAAATCAAATTTAAAATTGTAAAGGGGAAAAGTAAGGGTTGTTGGCCCTTTAATTTTTGGTTTACCCTAAATTTAAGTGTAAAAATACTTTTTAGAACATTTGTATAAATAAATATAATTTCTATTTCATTTTCATATAACCCTCCCATCTTGGAGAGGATACTTGGCTGAAATTTGCGCACTCTTTGGGAAATTTGGATTATCTCTCTCATGTGAAAATGTATTTTGGTGATTTCTCTTGGTATATTGTGGATATAATGTGGTGCGCACCTCTTGGAGGAGTTTTCTCTTGCTTATGGATGGATATGGTTCGGTAAACTAGGGTTTTATGTTGCGTCTCTCTTGGAATTGGTAACAAAAATATGCAATTTGTTAGTTCTTCTTGCTTGTTTCATAGTGTTAATGGTTTAAACCACAGTAGGAGTATAAATGAATACACCCTCCATCAAGATTCATATCATTTCTAGTTATTAAGTTAGTTTTGGACAAGGTTTCTAGGAGGAGTATAAGGGTGTACACCCTCCTAGATTTACCTAAGTTTGATTTGCTTACCCCAGGGAGTAAGAGGGTTTAAACCCCTAGGGATATTGTGTATCCAAATCTCACATCCAAGACTCCATTTACCCATATTTTAAAAGGCACTAATCTGATTTTTTTGTTGGAGAAATAAAATTCCTTGCATTGGGTAACGTGATTTTACGAGATTTTCAAGTTGTTTGAAGAGGAATCAATTCTATGCTTTACTAGCTTGCTTGAGCCACTAGGATGTCCTCTTTCACTAAGGATATCTTACTTCTGTCATAACATTAAATATATAGCCATTAGGTCTGCAACAAATTTCTTTCAAACATTTACTTTTGCTCTCTTTTTGACCGTCAAAATTTGCTAGAAAGTTGCCATAATATTCTACTTGTCATTTAACATCTTTTGAGTGGTTTACTTGTATTTTTTGGTGGTTGGAATTTTCTGCTGTAACAATATTTTGATACAGCCATAAGGCTGTTATAATATCTTTGCAATAACATCATAGAACATCCCCCTAATACCACTAAAGCTTTTGTTAAAATATTGGGAACTAATCCACTTGTTTAATGCTTCATTTCTTAAAAAATCTTTGATGCTTTGAGTGGTTATATATGAAATAATTATCTTTGTTACTTGCTGATATATATTATTGTTTACTGCAGTATTTTGGGACAACAAGATTAAATTGCTTGTCCACTTAATCTTTAGGCTTGTATGCTCATCTTTTCTTGTGTCTCAGGTAGGTACAACTATCTTCTATAGGTATAATACTTCTTGGAAACCTTCCCTTATCAACACAATTTCATCCCAAGCCTTCCATATCTCCACAACTTGATGTATAGGGGATTGAATTCCACAACCTCACTTTCCATCTCATTTCCCCCTAGGGTCATCTAGGATTCCCCCCTTGTGTTGTATTTCTCCTTCACTAAAGCGAGGGGAGGGTTTATCTAAGGTGACAGTGGGTAGACGCTCCCACATTTATCTCCACCTCGTGGATTGGTTTGGGATTTTCCCAACCTACAGTTTGTGCGATAACAAGTCCTTCAACAAAAATTCCTATGGAAAGGATCCAAAGAGGGGTGCAAATGGACCCTTGTCAACTGTGGGGAACTCTGAAAGCCAAAACTCACTCGTGGGATAGGCCTACGAGATCCTTAACTGCTCAATCAGATCATGGGAGCTAAAACTTGACGAAGATGGCTCAAAAGCCCTGAGGATATTTGGGCCCATATTTGGCGATGAAAATATACTCCAGACATGGTAGGACATAACTGATAAGATTGAATAACCATAAAAATGGTTCCTTGGTATGGAATACAAGATGGTAGAACCAAACAATACTTTAGGATCACGTTTTCTAGGAGATAAGGGATGGTCACAATGGTATTTTATGGGAGGACTCATGATAACAGATGCCCTCGTGGACAAGCTAGAGCCTTTGAATGAGCTTCAAGCCAACATGGAATTTATCCTAGCCAAATGGGTCACTGATTTTTGGAAGAATATCCCTTCCTCAACTCTATGGTGTGAATGGAAAACTTCACACATAGACCTCCAGGTCCCATCAAGTCTCAACTTGAGGTGTTGGCTTGATGAAACGATCCTCGAGAAAATTTGAATCAGGCAAGGTCCATATATTCTCATATGCGGTCACTCTTCTAAAGGTATCTTCAACATCAAATAAGCCTAAAATATCGTAACTCAATTCCATTTAATGGACAAGGAAAATGTATGGAGCAACATTTGGAAGGAGAAATTGTGGCCCAAAATAAGTACTTTCCTATGGCTAGTATCTCACAAGCACATTCTAACATGGGACAATATGATAAAAAGAGGATTTTTTAGGCCTTCCATTTTCCCCTTGTGCATGTAAGCAAAGGAAACCATGGAACACCTTTTGAACCAATGTCATTTTAGCTCGAATCTTTTTGACTATGAAACTCAGGTGATGTGCACAACATACCGTCACACATACAATATTCTTAACACCATCCGTCGATGACATATCCTAACCTACAAAAATGAAATCCTCAACATAATATGGTAGCTCTTGTTGGGCTTAAGTCTATAGCACATTTGGAAGGAACAAAATGAGATAATATTCCATTCACTCTTGACCTCCTAGACTAATATATGGCCTAAAATTCATCATAATATTTTGGAAACTATGAGGCAAAGAAAATGGTCGACCAATGTGAGAAAGTGAGATCCCAATGAACAAGTCATATTGAACCACTAGGATATTTGTCTTGCCTTGGATCTTGATCCGCCTCAACCTGATGTTCATGTCTGAAGAGGGCCAGTCAAATGGAACCGTCCTCCTCATGGCTTCATTAAATTAAATTTTGATGGATCTTCAAAGGGTAGTCCTAGCCCTGTAGGATATAGTGTATCCTTTCGTGATGCTCAGGGATTCCTCTGTCACATCTTGGCAGGTTATATTGGACAAAATTCCAACAATGCAGCTAAATTATGGGATCTCACTAGTGGAATCCAAGCTATGATCCAATTAGGCTTCTATCGACTTATTATGAAAGGGGAATATCGAATTATCATAGCCATGCTGGATAAACTTCTAATTGGCTCCAACCCGACCAAAATCTCTCCCAGTTGGAGGCTCCTGGGCGACTTGGAATTTATGAACAAATATCTTCTCTACCCAATCTTGGTCTTCTTTCCCTCACATATTCGAAGGGAGGCCAACAAAATAATAGACAAGATGGCCAATGCTGGTATTGATCAAAAAGAGGGTGAACTAAGTTGCATATCTACTCAATATCCCGTGAACTCCTTGTTTCGAGAATGTGTAGACTTGGCTATACAGGATGATTCCTCCCTAGATGGAGTTCTATCCACCTACCCATGATCATACATGCGATAAGTAAAAGCTCAACCATGTGTCCGCTCAAGAGAT